>AWOL01S0038027.1:62882-108716 GCA_000715115.1 Nicotiana otophora | reverse complement strand
GTTTTAGGATTTGTAACTCCTAATTAGCAAAGATGGGCATTTGTGGAATTATTGTTAAATTAATTTAGTCGTAGTTGTATCTCTTATCGTGAATACACATCTGCACTATACTATTTGCATGTCCTTGTGTACCTTATTGGTAAATTGTGAGAATATATCTCTTAAAGATACATTGTTATCTTGAATTTTTTATGATTATAGCACATATGGACATTTTGGATAGATGATTTGGTGTTGGCATAAGGTCTCTTATGTGCGGATATTGTCATTATGATGATATGTGAGTATAAGGGTGGCATTCTTGATTTTGATGATGTGTGGAGTATAAGGGTGGCATTCTCGATAATGATGATATTATTATTATTCTGGCACGAGGTTTTGCCATTCAACGTGTGGATATAGATCTATCCCCCTAGGGTCGGCGTCTCATATTTCTCTATTAATGGCATACATACAGATTGTGGTACTGTGATTGATGTTGATGCAGTATAAAGGTGGTATTCTTGTTGATGATGTGTGGAGTATAAGGGTGGCATTCTTGATTAATGTGTGGAGAATAAGGGTGGCATTCTTGATCAGGCANGCTCTCTATGATACATGTGTAATACTTTGTATCACTACGTGATCTTATCCTTTTATGCTAGAGATAATGTTTTAGGATTTGTAACTCCTAATTAGCAAAGATGGGCATTTGTGGAATTATTGTTAAATTAATTTAGTCGTAGTTGTATCTCTTATCGTGAATACACATCTGCACTATACTATTTGCATGTCCTTGTGTACCTTATTGGTAAATTGTGAGAATATATCTCTTAAAGATACATTGTTATCTTGAATTTTTTATGATTATAGCACATATGGACATTTTGGATAGATGATTTGGTGTTGGCATAAGGTCTCTTATGTGCGGATATTGTCATTATGATGATATGTGAGTATAAGGGTGGCATTCTTGATTTTGATGATGTGTGGAGTATAAGGGTGGCATTCTCGATAATGATGATATTATTATTATTCTGGCACGAGGTTTTGCCATTCAACGTGTGGATATAGATCTATCCCCCTAGGGTCGGCGTCTCATATTTCTCTATTAATGGCATACATACAGATTGTGGTACTGTGATTGATGTTGATGCAGTATAAAGGTGGTATTCTTGTTGATGATGTGTGGAGTATAAGGGTGGCATTCTTGATTAATGTGTGGAGAATAAGGGTGGCATTCTTGATCAGGCAAGTGAATTCTTTATGCTTTGTCATCCATTTTATATAATTTTGCGTTGTTTTTAATATGCTATTCCATGCCTCAGTTATTGATTGAAAATTTTTTGTCAAGATTGTTTTACCTATGATGAGGTGATAACTCTTATTTTGTTGAGTTGATAGTACTATATCTTGTTATATCCTTGGTGCCAGTTATTTGACATATTGCACAAGTTCCTTGATTAGTGAGTATCACATGACTTGAACCTCGTCATTACTTATCCGAGGTTAGTCTTGATACTTACTGATTACATGTTGTCCCGTACTCAAACTACGTTTGTGCATATTTTTGTGCAGATTAGGGTGTTAGTAGCAGCGGACCTCAGGATTGAGCTTTGTTTATTTTGAGAGAATTCAAAGTAGTAGTGCATGGGTGCCGCAGACCCTTGGAGTCCCCTTTCTCTTATTTCATGTTGTTGTATTACTCTCAAATAGTATTCCAATGCCCCAACAACATTTATGCACCTGATGAATAATATATTCCAGTCATATCTAGATTGATCTGTCATTGTGTTTATTGATGACATCTTGGTGGACTCCCACAACCGGGAAGATCATGAGCATCACCTGAGGATCGTGCTTCAGACCTTGAGAGAAAAGAAATTGTATGCAAAATTCTCAAAGTGTGAATTCTGGCTTGATTCAGTGGCATTGTTCGCTCATGTGGTGTCGAGTAAGGGGATCAAGGTAGATCTGAAAAAGATTGAGGTAGTTCAGAGTTGTCCCAAACCATCTTCAGCTATTTAGATTCGGAGTTTCCTTTATTTGGCCGGGTATTATCGCGGTTTCATAGAGGGTTTCTCATCTATTGCTGCACCGATGACCAGATTGACCCAGAAGGTTGCTCATTTCAGATAGTCCGAGAAGTACGAGGTGAGCTTTTAAAAGCTCAAGAGTGCTTTAACTACAACCCCAGTGTTGGTGTTACCTTTGGGTTCGGGATCTTATACTGTGTATTGTAATATGTCATGTGTTGGCCTTGGCGCGGTGTTGATGTAAAACTGTAGGA
Source organism: Nicotiana otophora (assembly GCA_000715115.1). Classification (NCBI taxonomy): domain Eukaryota; kingdom Viridiplantae; phylum Streptophyta; class Magnoliopsida; order Solanales; family Solanaceae; genus Nicotiana; species Nicotiana otophora. The sequence continues at coordinate 106,447 of AWOL01S0038027.1, read as the reverse complement.
TGATTGCCTACGCGTCTCGGCAGTTGAAGACCCATGAGAAGAATTATCTGGTCCACGACTTAGAATTGGAAGCTATTGTTCATGCATTGAAGATCTGGCAGTATTATTTGTACAGTGTCCCCTGTGAGGTCTTTATCAACCACCGGAGTCTACAACATCTGTTTAAACAAAAATATCTTAACTTGCGGCAACAAAGATGGTTAGAGTTTCTTAATGACTATGATATCACTATTCTGTAACATCCCGGGAAGGCTAATGTGGTGGTCGATGCCTTGAGTCGAAAGACGGAGAATTTGGGTAGTTTAGCATATCTACCGGCTGTAGAGAGGCCACTAGCCATAGATGTTCAGGCCTTTGCCAACAAGTTTGTTAGATTAGATATTTTGGAGCCCAGTTGAGTTTTTGCTTACGTGGTTTGTCGGTCTTCTTTATATTATCGCATCAGAGAGCGTTAGTATGACGACTCCCATTTGCTTGTCCTTAAGGATAAGGTTCATCATGGTGATGCCAACGAGGTATCTAATGGACATGAGAGAGTGTTATAGATGCAGGTCCGATTATGCGTTCCTAATGTGGATAGGGTATGTGAGTTGATTCTTGAGGAGGCCACAGTTCGTGGTACTCCATTCATCCGGGTGCCGCTAAGATGTATCAGGATTTGAGGTAGCACTTTTGGTGGAGGAGAAGGAAGAAATACATAGTGGAGTATGTAGCTCAGTACCTAAATTGTCAGCGGGTGAAGTATGAGCATCAACGGCCAGGCGGTTTGCTTCAGAGACTTGAGATTCCCAAGTGGAAATAGGAGCATGTTACCATAGACTTTGTTGTTGGGCTCCCACAGACTTAGAATAAATTCGGCACGATATGGGTGATTATGGACAGGTTGACCAAGTCGGCTCATTTCATTCTGGTAGTGACAACCTATTCTTCAGAGCAACTGGCTTAAATCTATATCCGCGAGATTGTCCGACTTAATGGAATGCCAGTATCCATCATCTCTGACCGAGCTACGCAGTTCACATCACGTTTTTGGAGAGTTGTACAGCATGAGTTTGGCACACGGGTTGAGTTGAGTACAACATTTCACCCCCATAAAGATGGGCAGTCCGCGCGCACCATTCAGATATGGGAGGATATGCTTTGTGCCTGTGTTATGGATTTTGGGGGTTCTTGGGATAAGTTCTTGCCGCTTGAAGAGTTTGCCTACAACAACAACTATCAATCGAGTATTCAGATGTCTCCTTATGAGGCACTATATGGGAGACGATGTCGTTCCCCAATTGGTTTATTTGAGCCGGGAAAGGCTAAGTTAATAGGCACAAATTTGGTTTGAGATTCCTTGGAAAAAGTCAAGTTGATCCAGGATAGGCTTCGTATAACCCAATCTAGACAGAAGCGTTATGCGGATAGGAAGGTTCGTGATGTTGCATTCATGGTTAAAGAGCGAGTCTTGATTTGGGTTTCACCTATGAAGGGTGTAATAAAGTTTGAGAAGAAGGGAAAGTTGAGCGCTAGGTATATTCAACCTTTTGAGATCCTGGAGAGGATTGGTGAGGTGGCTTACAAGCTTGCATTTCCACCTAGCTTATTTGCGGTTCATCCGGTGTTCCATGGTTCTGTTCTTCGGAAGTATTATGGTGATCCGTCTCATGTTTTAGACTTCAGTACAGTCCAATTGGATGAGGATTTGACTTATATTAAGGAGCCGGTGGCTATCGTGGACAGACAGGTCCGAAAGTTAAGATCGAAGAACATTACTTTGGTGAATGTTCAATGGAGGGGTCATCCGGTCAAGGAGGCAATATGAGAGACCCAACACGACATGCGAAGTCGTTATCTTTATCTATTCACCACTTCAGGTATTTCCTTATGCACGTCCGAGGACAAATGTGTGTTTTAAAAGGGGGCGAATGTAACAACCCAACGGGTCGTTTTGTGTAATTGCACCTCGTTTTCCCTTTTGATGCTTCACATATGTGTTTTTATGGTTTTATGACTTGCGGGTTGGTTAGTTTTGTTCTGGAAAGCTTTAGGATTGATTTGGACCCTTTGAGTCTTGACTTAGAAGTTTAAATTAGAAATGTTGGCCAAACTTTGACTTTTGTGAAAACGACCTCGAAACGATGTTTTGATGGCTCTGATAGCTTCGTGTCGTGATCCAGACTTGGGCGTATGCCCGGAATTGATTTTGGAAGTTCGTAGGTTGATTTGTGTTGTTTGGCCAAAAATTGATAATTTGAAGTTGAAAAGTTTGACTGTAGGTTGACTTTTAGCTATCGATGTTCGGAATTTGATTTTGGGACTTGGAATAGGTCTGTTATGATATTTAGAACTTTTTTGTAAAATTTGGTATCACTTGGAGTTGAATTGATAGGATTCAGACGTTTTGTTGCAATTCCAGAAATTCTTGAAATTACTTTGAAACTTATGTGTTTTAGTGTTTGATTCGTGTTTTAGATGTTATTTTTGAGTGTTTATCGCGCGAGTGAGTTCGTATGATTTTTTAGACATGTGTGGATGTTTCGTTTGGGGCTCAGATGAGTTTTGAACATGTTCCAGAGTGTTTTGGACTAAAATTGCAAATTTGGTGTGCTGATGCTTCAGGTATCGCATTTGCGAACACCAGGTTCACAATTGCGAGCTTAGCAGGGGACCCTCGGTTACTGCAATTGCGATACCAGGCTCGCAATTGCAAAGTGGTCTAGGACTTTGGGTAGCTCGCATTTGCGACTAAAATTATCGCTTTTGCGAAGGAGGCAGGGTTCGCATTTGCGAACCCATTGATCGCAATTGCGAGGTCCCAGTAGGAAGGTCAGTGGCCGTATTTGCGATGTATTCTTTGCAATTGTGAGGGTTCGCAATTGCGAACCCAAGTCGCAATTGAGACATCAACAGTTGATCAAAAGGGCTCCTAGACTCGGTAGGAGGCGATTTGGAGAGGGTATTTTCATCTACAAACTTTGGATAAGTGATTCTAATCTATTTCCTATCATATTCCATCAATATATCTTAGATTTTAACATCATAATCATGTGAATCAAAGTGAAAATTTGTCAAACCTTGTCATGTATTTGAAAAATAAGAATTTGAGTTTTGAGAATCGATTTGGATTCAGATTTTGAAACTAATCAAGTATATGAACTCGTGGGGTCATGGGTTGTCGGAATCTACCATTGGATCTGGATTTTGATTGGGCAAACCCAGGTTGACTTTTATTGACTTTTTGGAAAAAGTGTAATTGGCCTAGCTTTATCTATTATAATTGATTTCTTTTGCACTGTTTGATGATATTAAGTCGATTTCGGTTAGATTTGAGCCGTGTGGAGGCGAAATTTAGGGGAAAAGCTATTTACAAGAGTTGAATTGGCCTAGTTGAGGTAAGTATCTTTCCTAACTTTGTGGGGGGAACTGCCTCTTAGGATTTGGGATTGAATATTTCGTTTGTGCTATGAGAAAGCCGTGTACGCAAGGTGGTGAGTGGGTACACGTGTTATATGTGGTTTTGACCGGTTAGGCTACGTAGATTCTTTTCACGCTTTAATTGGATTGTCATATCATGTTCTAAATTCTCATAGTCAATGTATTCTTACTTATGTTAGTTTATCCTTACATGCCTTAAATGACTCGTTAACACTTGTTCTACATTCTAATTGATAAATTGCTCTCATGATTTAGTTGAACTTGTTGCCTCTTTTATTGTTACATGTTGTCTCTTCATTTGTTGATTATCATTATTTGAAGTTATTCCTCATGTTATCTTTTTCATTGTTGATTTTCATTATTTGAAGTTATTATTCATCTCATCTCTTTCATTGTTGATTATCATTATTTGAAGTCATTGTTGCACGTTATCTCTTGCATTGTAAGCTTTTCTTATTTAATATCGTGGTTATACATTATTTATCTCATTGTTGAGTTATTGGTGTCAAAGTTGTGAAGTCCATTATCACGTTGAGGTAAAAATGTTTATTGCTAAGACATCTTTCGTGTTGAGCATTTTACATTCATTGCTGTTATTGATATTCTTGTACACATTGTGGTTGAGCCATGGGCTAATGTTGTGGAAACATTGATATTGTTGGTTATTCATAATTTGTGACATATGGGCACTTGTGGTGCGAGTTGTTATTGTCATGTGATATTACGCGCATGCGGCGGTATAAGGCTAGGGGTTAATGTGCATGCGATTACATAAGTTTGGACTTATGTGCGTGTTTCTTATAAGGGAATTACGTGAAGCCACACGACATCATAAGGTAGGCTAAAGTACATGTAGTTATTTCGGGAAACTATTTTCAAAACCTATTTAAATGTAAGGCTCACGCAGCGGTATAAGGAAAGATTGTGATTGAGATTGTGAATTTTGAATACGAGGCGGTACCTCGGTTGTGATTCTTATTGTACATGAGGTAGTACCTCGTTGTGATTCTTATTGTACATGAGGCGGTACCTCGTTGTGATTCTTGTTGTTTATCTCATGTTGCAAAGAGTTTTGGTGGGAAAACTTCTTGTTGTTTTGTTCTTCCTTGTTCTATCAGTCATTGTCTGTATATGATCATTGTGGTTCTCTTTAATTGATTTCTTTATGCTATTTCCATGCTTACAATTCCGATATTAGTTCATGCTATTAACTTGTTTCATATCAGTACTTTCTCCGCCTTCCATTATTTATCCTTACTTTTTACATATTGTTTATTTACATCCTAGTAGGTGTCTTGACTTGGCCTAGTCACTACTCTACCGAGGTTAGGCTTGACACTTACTGGGTACCGTTGTAGTGTACTCATACTATGCTTCTGCACATCGTTTTGTGCATATCCAGGTACGTCATATCGTGCCGGATGTTTAGTGATCGACTGTTAGCTGCTTACGGAGACTTCAAAGTATGCATGTTCAGCGTCCACAGGGCCCGGAGTCACCTTCCTTTACCTTTACTCTTGTTGTATTGTTCATTCAAACAGTGATGTAGTAGCTATTTTAGCTTACCGTATAGAGCTTATGACTCAGTTCCACCGGTTTAGGGGAAGTGTTTGTTGAATTCTATTTTAGGAGATTTTATGAGTTTATTAAACTTGTTTTAGTATTTCTGTTAATTATTTCAGTCAAGTTATTATTGAATGTTAGGCTTACCTAGTCGTAGAGACTAAGTCCCATCACGGCATCCTACGGAGGGAAATTGTGTCCCGCCCCGACCTCGGGGAGCGCGACCGACGCTCAACCGAGATACCCCGATTAAGCAAGCCTGTTAGATTCCTTCTACCCATCCTTGCCCATTAGTAATATAAAAACCAGTATAGGTGATAGACATGAGAAGAGTTAAGTGCTCCACAATCATTTCCATTACTAAAGGATATTCATTTATGATTTTCAAAATATAACAAGTTTACTGATGTAAATACCAACACTTACTAGTTTAATTCCCAACATCATACACCACTCACAACCTGTCTACAAAACCTCTAAGTCCAATAGAAGAGAAGAATGGAAGTGTCGGCGACCAGGCCCCAGTTATACCTCAAAACATAAAGTACAACATCAAATGACATGAAGCCGGGAACAGAGTAGGGCTCACCAAAATCTGCTGAATAGAGAGTAACTGCTAACGAGGATCAAAACTGCCCGCTGACGAATCCACCTGCATCCATTGAAGATGCAGCGCCCCCGGCAAAAGGGACATTAGTACATATGGAATAGTACTAGTATGTAAAGCTAAACGTCCTCTTTCAAAATAGAATGCCAATATAAGAAAGGAAAAACCATAGAACAACCAGTTATAATTAACAATATCCAAATGCCTAGTTAAAACATAACAACTTTCAAAATACAAAAACAATATATATTTTTGGTTGGGAGATCATTAGCACCGATATACCACAGTGTTTTTAGCTCGAAGTCCGATCACGCCCGATCGTCTAGGCCATCTCCCCACGAACAATGTGATTTGACATGTGGTACAAAAGAAAGGTGTTACCAAGAGTAGTATCACTATGTGCGCAATATGGTGTCCGATCACCACCCGACCGTCTAAGTCGTCTCCCCATATATGCCATGTGAGTCGACATTAAATCCTGGGATATCAACAATCTCATCCCAATTAAAGGGAATAATCATAATCACATCAATATTTTAATCTCATCTCACATAAGGGGAATAATTATAATCCACTTCTACACTAGAACGTGTAGTTTTAGGTGCGGGCCTTACCACCCACCCTTCCTCGGTTTCCTAATGATACTTCCAAAAATACTTTGTTTTGCACACAAGGGAAACAAAAGTACAAATATATTTTATATTCACCTTTTAACCTTTCACACTGTATATAAAGCTTCGTTAGTACTTTCAACCATTTAAAACATCATTATTTCCTTGGCTCTATTGGCCATACGTATGATTTTTCATTCATGGCACGGTGGCCGTATCTTATATTCCACACTTTAATTTCTTTCCTTTCATGGATCGTCATAATAAATATCAACAAATAGAATACTCCGAAAATCACAACTTTCGGTTCATTAGTAATGAAGACTTTAAACACAATGGATTTCTTTCCAAGAAATGGAGTAAAATGATTGGCAATCAAAGCACAAGTTAAAATCATAAACGAGTAATACATCATTTATTATTGAAATACTTTTCCCCAAAAGGACAATACACAATTTCAACTCATGAATATATAAAAGCTCAAAACATGTTGGAAATACTTACAAAGCATAGCATTAGTTGAAACAATCACATTTGGGCACGACTTGAGTACATAAGCTTTTAGGTAAATCTATTTTCGAAGTCAATTTGGAACAGTCGAATCAAGGCTCATTTCTTAACCTTTCTCATATCATTTCATTTTATTGGCACCATTGGCCACAAGTATAACTTTCAATCTGGGCACGGTGGACACACTTTATATCTCCGACTCACTTCTTTCACTTTCAACCATCTTTATTGATTATCAACAATAAGGCATTTCTACTCAAGACTTTAAATACACATTTGAGCAACTAACCAAATTAAGGGTCTTAGGCACATGTGATTTCTTACACAATTCGACCTACTAGTTTTCATTAGGATCACGTTTTCAAATCATAACATATCAACACACAGCCCATACTTAATCACCTTCTCAAATAGTAACTCAACGTACAAGAACGTTTTGAATACCAATTGAACGCATGTATCTTTTGACACAAGGCTCTTTCGGAATAATCAATTTATAATAAGCAACACAGGACTTACAAGGCCATTGCAGGGTTCAATTCTAATAGGGGAGTTAGCCAACATAGCTCGCTTTGAGCTTTCCTTAACTCGCTACAACGTCCCAACACTTCTACCAATAACAATCTAAAAACAGATAGCGAACATCGGATAATAATTAGAAGGATTCACATTGTACAATCTTAGGAATTTTGTCAAACACCTAGTATGCAACATGGACTGTAAAGCTCTACAATGGTAATCCCTTCCCCCCTCAACCAATTTCAACAAGAACTGCCCAAATTAGTTCATTAACCCCACATACTACAACATATTGTCATATGCATGGCCTATTTCCAACTCCATAACCTAATTAAACCCATAATAATTGCATGAAGATTTTAGGATAAGGTCTTACCTGGGTAGATGAGGGTCTAGTGAATGATTCCCTTGAATCTTCAAAATTGGGGCAGGGATTGATGATCAATGCAGTTGGGGCTCCTTCCTATCTCTCTAAAGCACTTCCCTCTCTCTAACATATGTGTTTAACTTGGCCAAAATAACTCCAAGGTCGTTTTATAAGAAATGGGGTCGGGTTATAAAATAGAAAAATAGATCCTCCGAACTAAGGTCTGCAGTCGCAGATTGGACCGCGTAACGGATATGCGGTCTGCAAAATGGACCGGGAAACTGATGCCCAAAAATTGGAATGGTCTGGACAGGTCTGCGGTCCACAAACCACTTATGCGGCCGCAGAATGACCCAAGAAAATTCTTCATGCTAAATCTGCGATGAAAAATGCGGACAGCAAAACTACTATGCGATCGCACAATGGACCGCATAACGACCTTCAAAATTTAACAAACTCTCTACTCAACTCTGTGATGCTTATGCGGCCCACAAAGTGTTATGCGGTTGTGAAACAGACCGCAGAATTGCCTTTTTCTTCCAAAAGTTTCCATCAACTCCTCAGACACATAAGCCTACCTCAAATACCTAAGTCTACCTCGACACCACACCCTTGATGAAATTTTATGGGGCCTTACAAATTGGGGTCGTGACTATCTTATTTTGCTGTTTTTATTGTATCGTGTGATGGACTTAGCTAGTCTTGGAGGTTTGTTGCCATCACTTTGATGGGATTTTGGATAGTGATATATTATCTTTTCTTTAATTATGAACCTTTATTTTGGTATCCGATGTTCTATGACTATTTCCTTGGGTACTTCTCTATATTATATATGTTATTGAGCTGCATAGGTTATACAAAATGAGAATCTTTTACTAAAAACCTCATCACTACTTCATCGAGGTTAGTTAAGATACTCACTAATTACATAAGTTCGGTTTTACTCATACTACATTTCTACACCTTGCGTGCAGATTGTGGAGCTAAGCTGTTGTAGAGGACAAATACTAGCATTGAAGACGTACCAGCATTCAGATGCATGCTACCTTTTTCTCATGGTAGTTTAGGAATTGTATTTCTGTTTATGTATATTAAAACAGATATTGTATTTTATATGTCCCAGCATTGTAAATCTAAATCTTAGTGGCTCATGACTTGTACTACCAGTCCTTGGGATAGTTGTGTTGATTTTTTTAATCTTATACACTCCCTCTGTTTTAATTTATGTGAATCCATTTTACTGGGCACAAAATTTAAGAAAAGAGAGAATACTTTTGAGTTTGTTGTGTAAAATAAAGCTCACATATTTTGTGTGGTTATAAATCATTGTATAAAGGTAAATTATTGTCAAATAGAAAAGGGATCATTCTTTTTGGCACGGACAAAAAAGGAAATAGGTTCACATAAATTAAAACGGAGGGAGTATTATTGATGATTTCTCGTTAGAGTTGTATCATATATTGTTTGTCTTACCTAGCATGTTGGGTTAGGTGTCATCACTACGTGGTGGAAATTTGGATCGTGATAAGTTGGTATCAGAGATCTAGGTTCATATGGTCTACGAGTCATGAACAAATATCTAGTAGAGTCTTGCAGATCAGTATGATGACATCCCTACTTTTCTTCTAGAGGCTACATGGCATCTAGGAAACTTTAGTTTTTTTATTTCCTTATCATGCAGTCTTGATTCAGGTTGAAGTCTAATCTTCGATCTCTCTCTATTCAATCGTGTACGATGTTGAGTACTCGATATCAATTATGCACCAACGGCTTGTGATGTCGTGGATGAGATGTGAGATTGTTATTTATGTTATGAAGGTAGGCATGTCTAAACGACATGAGGCCAGGTTTAAATCGCAACTTGGCTCGGCATATCCAGTTGTGTGAGTATGTGATTTTGGAGTCTTATGTTCGATAGTATCCCTAGTGGTAGGATTGATGGATCAATGAGTGTAAGATAGCTATGTGAAAAGTAGTATGTGACTAAGGACTACGCTTAGATAGTTTAGATGTGATGAGAGAGATTTGCTTGAGCTGGAAAAGGGAAAATAGATATTTGATTATCATCTTAATGTACAATATAGTCTTGTGTTTTGAGTGTGTTGATGGACATTTCAATTGTTCATTTCTGGAATGAAGTGGATTCTTATATCTTGTTAACGAGTGTAGACTCGGGAGGATCAATTGATAACATAGTGGTTGTAACCATGGTAAGGTCACAAAAAGATATTGATTTGAGGCTAAGCAAGTGGGTTATCTCCTACGAGAAAGTTTGAGGTTGTACGGTTCTTATGAGGCTTCTACAAAGAGCTTTCTTCTATTTGGTGGGATGCAAGTACTATAATTAGAGTTCAGATTGCTTGAGGAAGTTGGCACAAGAGGATGAGTAAATATTGGCAGATAATTTGGAGTGTGTTATGACTCCAAATTATCATACGGTCTTGTTTTCGAATCCATGGCAGTTAATAAGGAGGAACATTATTGTTTTTGTGGTTTCAAGACAAGTGAGGAGTCTACCATCAACGATAGGGGTCATACAGACATGTGTTGTTGTAGTTCTTGGACTTGTATATGCTTGTGGATTAGCTATGGTCGAGAAGGGTGACATCAAGGATGATTTGGATAATGAATTTGATGGATGATTGATTTGCTATACTATATTGATATATGGAGATTCGTGGAATGCCTCAGGCTCGATATTCATGGTGGGTTTAGTGTACAAAGGGAAAGAATTCTCTCGATTGCTTAAGGATGAAATTGCTTCTTAAAGTAATATTGTGCTAATGGAGAACAAGTTGTTCGATACATATTGGTAGTGTCGTGGAGACTAGAGTAGAATTGACCACATCCGTGAATTGTTCTAATGCGTTTAAGTTCTAGGATGTGCTACATAAGGATTTGTCAAATTTTTTTGTATGGCTAAAGATACGAGATTTGGATTGGATTGTGCCCGAGAGTTGTAGTATTTTTATATCATTTATTCTACATTGCACTATTTGAGAGATGAAAGGAAAACTTTAGATTCATTGAAGGTCTCTTTGGCCGAGCATTTCAGTTTGAGGTACTTTTGGGTGCATTATAAGGCAATAAGTAGCCTACGAATTTTAGGACGACAGAGTTTCATATTGGGATCACTTGGGATGAGTTTTGACTAAGACCATGATGTATTCTAAATACGAGTGACACCTTGAAGGCAGTTCAAGAGTAATCTGAAGAGGTTAGGTCAGTATAGCAGTGGCTTGGATCAGTATAGTAACAACAATGATCGGTTCCTGGTATGATATGGCCTTACAGTTGCATTTGTGGCAAGAAATGTTTGTTTGGCAATTGCGTGACTTGGTTTATTTAGAGTGATTCAATTCTAATGACTTGGTATGTACAAATGGGTTTCGAAGATTTTATGATAGTTTTGACTAGAGATAGATATCTTCTACGGATATGAAACATTTGTTGCGTGTTGTTATTTTCTCCTGAATTGAATTAAGTGGAAGGTTTCTAGTCAATGGAGAGTTTATAAAAAAATCATGCTATTCGTGATTCAGAGTTGATAACGAGATTCTCTTATTTTTATAATAACATGATAGATGCGGTGAGTCATGCGGGATTGGGATTGAATGGACAACGTTGCAGTTCAGTTTTGAAAGGAAGGTTATGAGTTCCAGACAACATTAGAGATTTCAAAAGTTTAAGAGAATGCTAGCATTATCATGCATCACATGAAAAAGGTGTGTGTTATGGAAGATGCATTGTGTATTGATGTGCAGGGTCTTGACTAGTACTACAGATATTGCATGGTTGGTAACCGTCGATATTCATGTTTTTCTATTCAAAACGGAAGATTTATGTAAATATTTCTAATGAGATGATTGTGTATGCATGATGTGGTAGTTGTTTAAGTGGGAGAGTTAGAAATCAGGTATGGAGATTCTTGTATTCTTGAGGTTTAGAGATTGGACATCCTTAGAGCTAGACAATCCCTTTAGTTGTGGACTATGAAAGTACGTTAAGGGTTACAAAGTTGATTGTATGAGTCATGGATATTGTCACTGCAGACTTTTTGGGAGGGTATCTACCTATTTCGGAATGGTTTACATCGGTTTGGAGGCCTATTGGTAGGCGTGATGTGAATGTGTATTCTACACTAGATTAGATTTTCTTACTCAGTGCAATATTTACTATGGGTGTGTCATTTGGTAGAATTGATCTTACTCATGCCCCGAGCTGCCTCATATGTTACTTTCTTATGCTATGATGGGGTTGTGAGACTACTTCGTTATTCACACTCATGTTGTAATCCTGTTTAGGCCTTGTGGGGATATATGACTGAAATGACTATTGGAATATTGTTTGCTTATTGCACCTAGTCGTGCCGTCCTTTTTCGTAGTGTATTATGCTATCCGTCGCCCACTTTACGTGCTTATTTGTTTATACACGTGTTTGGTGAGTATGAGAATTATGGCCCAATGGGTATTCTCATGTCGATTGATATTTTAAATAGGGTTATGTGTCGCAACAATGTTAGGTTGGATCGAGTTGTATGCTGCAATAGTGTGATGTTTGATCGGGTTACACACTGCAACAGTATTATGTTTAGATACGATTCTTTATGCTTATTCCCTGTGTTTTGTTTCTTGGTTTGTGGGATTGGTTCATGGCGTATTGCTTTTGTTAGTTATATCTATTAAAACTTGTTGGATAGTTCTTTTATTTGGTTCTCCTTCCATTACTGGCCATATTCGAATTGTTGTTTGTGTGTTGCATGGATCCCGGCGTACTAGGTTCCATGTGGAATTTGGTGCGACTTGTTAGGTAAGCAGCTGGTGTTGGGTGAGACGTGGTTATTGGACCTGGATTAGTGCAATCGGATTTGGATAAGGGTGTATTGAAAGAGAGTATTTTTAGGCAACCTAGAATAGGTAGTGGGTCTTACTGAATGAGAGAGAACACTACTTGTTGATATGATGGTTAATTATTAGTTTCTACATGTTTATTTCATCATTAGTAGTATCGCGAAGGTCTGGAACAAGGATTTATTTGAGATGAGGTATTTTACCAGTATCGGGTTTGATAATGAGCAACTATGTGGTTTGAAGTTTTTACTTTTACTATATGAGCTTTGGGCTAGATCGAGTGGTTACATCTTGGAAGTACATTTTTCACTTGATGCAGCTTGCGGGGGTTGATACAGTGTATATATACAAGAATCGAATCTTAGAGGGAGTTTCCAATGTTGAAATTTGATTCTAAGGCTTGTGGGCCAAGTTCGTAGGAAGAATCTTCAATCAGGTTTGTGTTAATGGGTTTATATTGTTATGAGATCACCCATAGTTATGAGTATGATGAGTTTATACAACTATTTGACGGCTTAGAATGACTCTTGGCACGTTTGAGCACGAACATATATTTGAGTGAGGGAGAATTAATGTAACGACCCGGCCGGTCATTTTGTGCATTATAGCCATGTTCCCCTGTTTATTGTCTCTTCTATGTTTATTTGTGGTTATGTGACTTTTTGGCGTGGTTGGTTCGGTTTTGGGGAAGTGTTGGAGTGAACTAGGACACTTAGTCCTAAGTTTGGAAGCTTAAGTTGATAGAGTTGACCAAAGTTTGACTTTAGAGTTAGGCATATGTTCGGAGTTGATAGAGTTGACCAGAGTATGATTCCAATAGCTTCATATGATGATTTTAGAGTTAGACATATGTTCGGATGTTGATTTGGAGGTCCATATGTTGATTTGGTATTTTTTGGCGAAAGTTGGAAAGTTAAAAGTTTGGAAGGTTGAGAGGTTTGATCGGGAGTTGACTTTGTTAATGTTGGGTTCGGATTTTGGTTTCGGAAGTTGGAATATGTCTAGTGTGTCATGTGGGACTTGCATGCAAAATTCGATGTCATTTCGGCATGAGTTTTAGAAGTTAAAAGTTCATTAGCTTCACTATATTGGAATTAGGGTGCAATTCATGATTTTGGTGCTGTTTGATATGATTTGAGGTTTAGATTAAGTTCGTATTGTGTTTTAGGACTCGTTGGTATATTTGGTTGGGGTCCCGGGGGGCCTCTGGCATGTTTCAGATCGAGCTCGGGTCATCTACGGTCTTAGAAGGATTGTTGAAGCTTCGAAATTCTTGAGATGTGAACTAGTGGTTGTAGAAGCAGGCTAGGCTGGACTTGGGGAGGAGAGCGGATGCGAGGGGTTGCCGCATCTGCGAGCCTGCAGATGCGGAAGAGAGGGTGCAGAAGCTAGCATGGGCGGAGGTCTGGGAATCCAAAAATGCGGAGATTGGACCGCAGAAGCAATCCCGTAGGTGCGAAAGGTGGACCGCAGGTGCGCATGGTCGGGACTTAAGTGGATCTTTCATATGCACGATTTTAACCACAAATGCGGCATCGCAGGGGCGACCAAATTGACCGTAGATGCAGGAATCGCTTGACAGATTTTCTAAACGAGGGTTTGGTCATTTTTCTCATTTTTGGATTTGTGGAGCTCGGGCTATGGCAATTGTTGGAGTGCTTTTCATCCTAATTGAAGAGGTAAGTGATGTTTAATCACTTTTGATGTTAGATATTAATTACCCATTGATTATTACACCTTGTTTATGTGAATTTGAAGTGAAATTTGGGGATTTTAGGCTATGTTATTAGAGAGTAAGATTTGGTTGATTTGAGGGTCGATTTGTGGATGGTATTGGATAAAATTAGTATGGTTGGACTCGTGATTGAATGGTTGTTCGAATTTGTGAATTTTGTTAGGTTTCAGGGTGGGGGCCCGGGGTTGACTTTTTAGGTTGACTTTGCATATGCGATTTACGAGTTTAGCTTTATCATTTGGGATTGTTTCCTATGGTTATTATTGATGGTATTAAGTTGCTTTGGCTAGATTTAAGTCGCTCGGAGGCTGATTAGCGTTGCAAGGGCTTTTTGGAGTATTGATTTGCGCGTTTTGAGATAAGTAACATATCTAAACTTGGATTTGAGGGTAATTATCCATGGAAACTACGTTATTTGTGATGTATTGGGGTGACGCACAAGCTAGGTGATGGGCTTGTGTGCGTGCATCGGAGTAATCACGATCCGAGTTGACATTTAGGTTATTTTGCTAGCATACCTTGTTATATTCGTGTTTTCCTTACGTGCTGGATTATCTGAGTTGTGATTCATGTTAGAAATCATGTTTAGGCTATGTAGTTACTAGGTTGATAACTAATGAGGCTATTTCTGTTGTTTTGAGCTATCTGACCTGACTGTCATTATATACTCAGTTATGATTCTTCAATTGCATATCATATCTTAGTTTCTGTACATTTTTCATTGTTATATCACATGCTATTATTGTGTTTCCAATTGTAATACTGTTTCGGCTAAGTGATACAAGATTGTGAGCATTTGAGCTTGAGAGGTTGATGACTGAGGTGGGCATTAGAGCCGTGTTGAGAGTGTTATTTGGATCGGGTTGCATGCCGCAACATGCCATTTTGGCTTTATTAGTATTTGGATCGGATTGTATGCCGCAACATACCATATTGACTTTTGATTAGCTCTTGGACAGGATCCGCCCCTACGAAGTCTAACATGCCAGCAATGAGCGCAAGCACAATGATATATTGGTGAGGGCCATTGATGCTAGGCACCCGTACAGTGCTGAGTGACTTTTGTTTTGTGTGTATGTGTGTATGTCTGATTGAGTGGAGTTGTGAGCCGGGCACCTTGAGTATGGTGAGAGTGAGAGTACTTGAGGATATCACTGTGAAATCATTTAACTTGACATGCATATTGAAATATAGGCATAGAGATGTACTTTTTTCATGCTAGCTGATAAATGAAATGTTCTTATTCGTGTTGGGTTGTAACTATTATACTTGAAGGCATGTCTCGATTCTTGTAATGTGAACAGGTTGAATATGATAATTCCTTTGAGTTATTTATTGTTATCGCCATCATTTTATCTTGAAATGTTATTGGTTATTGATATTGTCTCTAACTATTTCGTTTGAGCTCGGCGTTGCTTTCAACCCAAGGTTAGGTTTGTTACTTATTGAGTACATGGGGTCGGTTATACTCATGCTACATTCTGCACTTCGTGAGCAGATCCAGGTACTTTTGGACGTGGTGATTGCTAGAGCTGTGCTAGTACTAGTACTTGAGAGACTACGATGTAGCTGCTATTATGTCTGCAGACCTTGAAGTTCTCTTATATTCATTTCCTTGTTACTGTTCTGTTATCCAGATAGTTGTATTGAAGAATTGGCTATGTACTTTGATATTCAGTAGTGCTCATGTACTCTGCGGCACTAGATTTTTGGGATGGGTGTAGTAGTTTCGTTGTTGCTTCCTCAGTTATTTCATGATATTTCCATTGTTACAACAACAACAACATGTGGTGCGTCCCTCCTTGTCTATATTTTCATTAATGTGGTGCTTATGCTTTCCTGAGCTAAGGTTCTATTTGAAACAACCTCTCTATCCTCACAAGGTAGGGGTAAGGTCTGCGTACACACTACCCTCCCCAGACCCCACGGTGTGGGATAATACTGGATATGTTGTTGATGTTGTTGTTATTGTTTTTATCAAATTTGTTGTTATTGTGTGACTCTTGGCTTGCCTATAAGGTAGTGTTAGGCACCGCCGCGACTCTGGTGGGAGTTGGGTCGTGACAATGTAACGACTTGACTGGTCATTTTGAGATCTACCAATTCAATATGTTATTTGAGAACTTGAGTAACTTCATATGATGTATTATGACTTGTGAGTATAGTTGGTTTTGATATTCGAGAGGTTCGAGGATAGTTTGGAATAAAAATTCTTATTTTGGAAGCTTTAAGTTTGACGAGTTGATCTAGGTTTTACTTTTTAGTAAATAACCTCGGATTTGTGATTTGATGGTTCCAATAGGTTCATATGGTGATTTTGGACTTGGGCGTATCTTCAAATTTTGATTTTGAGGTTACTGGCAGGTTTCCGCTCTATTTGCTGAAAGTAGACAATTGAAAGAATTGGAGAGTTTGTAGGTTTAACCGATAGTTGACTTTGACGTAATCGGGGTCCAAATGGTATTTCAGGACTTTGTATAGGTTTGTGTGGTTGAATGGAACTTGTGCTTGAAGTTTTGTTGTAATCCAGAATGTCTAAGTGTGATTCGGACGTCTTTGGAGAATTTAGGTTAAGAGATGAATTTTGATCTTTGATTCTTGGTTATGATGTTAGTTATGATGTTGAGACTTTTCAATTCTTGGTTATAATGTTAATTATGATGTTTTGAGACTTGGGACAAGTTTAGATAAGGTACTTTTACTTGTAGGTACTTTTACTTGTAGGTATGATTGGATGGGGTCCCCTGGGATTCGGGTGTGTTTAGGGGTGGTTTTGTACCATTTTGTGAGTTTTGCAACTGTTGATGTGTTGGTATGCAGTAGTGCTTCACTATAGTAGAGCGGTTCTCACAATCGCAGAGAAATATTTTGGTCGCTCGAGTTTTGCTCTTTGCGTTCGAGAACTGTGTGTCGCGTTCGCGTAGGGTTGTGGGCAGATGCATCACGTTCGCGTATGGTTTATTGCGCTCGTGAAGGCATGGAGTCTGGCGGAGATTTGGCCTTCACATTTCCAAAGTAATGCTCATGTTAGCATAGGCTTAGCAGATTTGGTCATCGCATCTGCATGGAATACTTTGCATTCGCGAAGAGGAGCTTGAGCTGGAGGCTAGTTTGGCCTTCGCGATCGCAAAGAGTAGTGCTGGGCAAACTATTTTAAGTTGGAGTTTGCGGATTTTGCCTATTCTCTCATATTTTGAACCCTAGACTTGTAGAGGGCAATATTCAGGGAGATTTCATACAATACTAAATGGTAAGTATTTTTACTCATTCATGGTTATATTGCAAGAATCTACTTGGATTTTTAATCCTTATAACAAGGAATTAAAGTGTAAACATTGGGTGTTTTTAGTATGAACTTAAGATATGATTTTGGGGGTTTTGATTATAAAATTTGACCCCAATTTTGAATCTAATCACATATTTGGACTTAGAAGGTTATGGGTCATCAAAATTTGGTATTGGTTCGGGCACATGGGCACGGGTTGACTGTTGTTGACTTTTTGGTAACTCTTCAAAGATAGAAGCTTTATTCATTGGGGTTGCTTGTTATAGCATTGTTTGACTTCCTTGGATGATGTTTTCCTAGATCTGAGCCGGTTGGATGTGATTTCTAAAGGAAGAGTGGTTTGGAACTTTAGGCTAGCCCAGATGAGGTAAGTGGCTTACCTAGGATGAAACAAATTATAATTTCAAGAGGATGAAATTCGAGTGTCACGACCCAAAATCCCACCTTAAGGCCGTTATGGCGTCTAGCCGAACTAGCTAAGGAAGCCAACTCACAATCAACAAATAAAATCTTTTTTCATTATTTAACAGATAAATATAATAATTAATGATGGAAACAGTCTCAAAACAGTAGCAATATCATATGTAACCAAAACGCAGCCTAAATACGGCTAATACATCACGACCACCCAAGACTAGGTGGCACAAGTACACGAGCAAACTATAGAAATGAGATCAAGTATGAATGTATGTCAAGCTGTCAGAAATACAAATAGACATGATTAACAAAAGAACAGGGACTCGGGAAGTGCGAAGTAGATCTATGAAGTGCAGCTCACCCTAAGTCTCCTGGCTCAATCTGGAAGCTCTACTAGGACCCAGTTGAGGATCTGCACAAAACGATGTGTAGAAGCATAGTATGAGTACACTATAATCGGTACATAGTAAGTATCAACTCTAACCTCGAAGAGGTAGCAGCGAGACTAGATGTTTCTAATACTTATCGCACAAGTATAATAACAAAATTAAGAACTGAAACAATAGATAATATCATGAATAACAAGAATCACTTATATCAACAGTTGAAATATGAAGTATGCTTTTCTAGTACATAGATAATCATGACGCTGCTCAAATACGAATTTAATAGATAGCATGCTCAAATAAATGGCATCGGGACTCCCAACTAACATATCAAAATTCCAAATAGCAATTAACAGTTAAACGAGTACTTCTAAACGAGTTAATAATAAATATGCATGTTCAAACCGACCCAAGATCCATGTCCCCCGATACATAATCCATGTATCGACATAACCTAGTACAAAATCCATGCACCGACCTGGTACAAAATCCATGTACCGACCATGCTCACAGGGTCCAAAGTAACATAGGTTATCACCTGACTCTAGAGGGGCGGATCCAAATCCAAGCGCAAAGAGGAGCATAATAGCATCACTCATAAATCAATACCCGATCATCATTTCCTGTGTGTCATAACTGTATCTCATCCGCAAGCTTACTTTTCGTGCCAAAATCCTCAGTCTGAATCAGGTATCCTTATTCAACATGTATGCATATGCCCAATAATTACAGATGAAAGATGCACAAAGACTTAATAAAAATCATACCGATATGTGCTCATGGAATATCTATGTGACTATGGAAAATTATGACATTCAACATGTCAAGAATAAGTTCCCAAGCCTTCATAATTAATCATAAGCTTAGTCATGATTTCTAGCATTAACTAGAAAGTAAACATAGTCACATAAGTTAAATAAATCATGAATCAAATGAGCACATAGTCAAACAATGCCTAAACTATTCCAATTCTATCCTGGTCATGATATAAACTTGCTAAATACATATACGCTCACCAATATGTATATGCACTACCCCCAATATCCTAAAAACATAGCAAACAAGTCAAATCCTAGGGGTTCCCCTCTTAACAAGATTAGCCAAGAAACTTACCTACACTCGGCTTTACGATAGAAAACTCGCTGGAGAAAGCCAGGTGCCGTAGGTAAGCTCCATTTGGCCTAGAGCATTGATTTTCCATAATGAATAGGCTAGCTCTATCTCTCAATTACATATACTGTGCGGTAGCCAAAAATCACCAAAAATTCTAAATCCTCAAAAATCCATGTAATGGCCCGGCCGGTTATTTTGAGTATTAAAGCCTCGTTCCCCCATATTTTGCTTATACTGCGCTCATTTGTTGTTATGTGACTTTCCAGGGTGGTCGGTTTAGTTCCGGGAATGTTTCGGAATGAGTTGGGACACCTAATCCCAAGTTTGAAAGCCTAAGTTGAAAGAGTTGACCGGATGTTGACTATTGAGTAAATGGCTCCGGAATTGAGTTTTGATGATTCTGATAGCTCCATATGGTGATTTTTGAATTAAGAGCTTGTCCGGATATTGATTTGGAGGTCAGTAGATGATATTGGCTTGAACTCGCAAAAGTTGGAAAAATAGAAGTTTGGAGAATTGAGAAGTTTGACCGAGAGTTGACTTTGTGGTTACAGACTCGGATTTGGGGTCCGAAATTTGGAATAAGTCATTTGTATCATTTATGACTTGTGTGCAAAATTTGAGGTCAATCGGAGTTGATTTGATAGGTTTCGTGATCGATTGTAGAAGTTGGAATTTATTTGTTTTCATTAGACTTGAATTGGGGTGCGATTTGAGTTTTTGATGTTGTTTGATGTTATTGGAGACCTCGACTAAGTTCATATCATGTTTTAGGACTTGTTGGTAAGTTGTGTTGAGGTCCCGGGGGGCCTCCGGTGAGTTTTAGGTTGATTGCGGATTGAATTTTGAATTGTAGAGCTGTAGATTTTACGGTGTCTGGTGTTCTTATACGCGTTCGCGGGAGAGGTCTCGCTCTTGGTCGCGAAGAGTACCTGGGAGGCAGGTGAAGTTTGTTCTTCACGTTCGTGAAGTTGTAGTGTGTTTGTGTATCATGATTGCGAGCAAGGAGCCGCATTTGCGAAGAAGAGAGGCAGGCTGGGGGACCTCACACGTTAGGTCAACGCATCCGCGATGTGGATTCGCATTCTCAAAGCTTGAGATCATATGGTCATTGCATTCGCGAGGGGGCTCTCGCGTTCGTGTAAGAGGAATTTTGGCAACTGAGAATTTTATGCTTATGCGAGGCACTTTCCGTGTTCACGAAGAAGGGGCATCTGGGCAGAATATTAGAATTCAAAATGAGGGTCACAGTAAAATTTAGTAATTGGACTTTGGGAGCTCGGATTGAGGCGATTCTTGGAGGGATTTTCAAGGAATTGATTTGGGTAAGTTTGTTTAATATACATGAATCTATCATTGTTTTTATCATTTAATTAGTGTTTTGGGTGGGAAAAATTGGAAAACAATTGTAGATACTTCATAGGCTTTAATTTGAGGATTTGAAGGTCGAGTTGTGATCGGAATTGAATAATTTTGGTATGGTTAGACTCGTGGGTGAATGGGTTTTCTGATTTTGTAACTTTTGTTGGATTCCGATAGGCTAGACCTGGGTTGACTATTTGATTCCTATAGCTTATGTTGATTGTACCGAGTTGTTTGTGGATAGATTTGAGGTGTTCGGAGGCCGATTCGCGAGGCAAGGGCTTATTGGAGTAAAGATTTGTACGGTTTGAGGTAAATAACACTTCTAAACTTGGTTTTGAGGGTATGAATCCCTGAATTACGTGTTATGTGGTTGGTGATGAGGTGACGCACATGTTAGGTGATGGGCGTGTGGGCATGCACTGTAGTAATTGTGGCCCGGTTGATTCTGTGGTACTATGTAGTCATCAAACCTTGTTGCTATTCATGTGATCCCTATGTGTTAGAGTAATTGAGCTACAATCTACATTAGAAATCATATTAGGCTTTATGCTTATCCGGTTGAGACCCAATGGGGCCATTTATGCTGTTGAATTATTTGCTTAGATGGTATTTTGTACTCAGTCACATCCATCATGTGCATATCATATCTCAGTCTCTGTTACTACATCAATGTTGTGTTATATATCATTGTTTAGGCTGATTGGCATGAGATTTGTGAGTCCGAGAGACTGGAGAGATTGATGACCGAGTTGGGGCCTGAGAGTTGTGTTGTGTGAGAGATTTATGAATTGGGCTGCACGCCGCAGCAAGCCATATTGGCTTTATATATATACTTTTGGGACAAGGATCAAATATACCCCTCTACTATGAGAAAAGGATCAAGTTTACCCTCCGTTATACTTTTGGTCTAAAAATATCCTTGTGGTTATACAATTGGCTCAAATATGCCCCTCTTCCGTTACGATTGTCCAAGGTGGAATGCCCAATCCCAAGTGGCACTGGAAATTTGGCCACGTGGCATGCCACCTTACTACCCCAACTCATTTAACCCCTCTCCTTCACTTCTTCTTCCACCACTAGTACCTCCTACCCCTTCACCGGGAGTGCCGCCATTAACACCATAACCATAACTGTTTTTAACATTTCCACCTTTCTCCCTAAAGCTTCGCAAGTCTTCTTTCTTTTCCTAATATCACATTTCTTATAAAGTGCTAGCATGGGGAAGCAGCAATTCAAAATTGACCTCACTTGATTTTGTGATTAGGACACCAAAGTTTGGCTATCTGTAAGCATTCCCAAATCACTTAAAAGTTTTCAAAAAAATATAAGTCTGTGATGAAAATATTTGGTTGTCTTAAATTGTTTTTTAATTAATTGAGGGTGATGAATTGTGTCGTCATTCATATAAGAATCTTAAATCAATTTCCTTCAAGTTCTCAATTGTTATGTTTCGTAGCCCTTAATGTTCAAAACTGTCACAAGAACAGTATTTTCAAAATCACCTGAACGTTATATCCATGCTCCATCCACCTTTTCCACTACAATTGAAAAACCAATCTACAAATTTTCTGGTACGAATAATTTTTATAAAAATAATAATTAACTAATTAGATCTTATGTCATCATATGTACCCTGAAGTTAGAAAATAGTAAGGATGCAACTGAGTGTAATCTTTTGAGTCGTATTAGGGATGATTCTAGTAGTTTACCATTTTCCTTTGATTCTTAATATCATGTCCCCAAGAGCTTGGAAGTTGTTTTTGGTGAGGCATTTTTCCTGTGTGAAGCTTTGAGGGTGTTAGTGGAGGTAGAGATAGTGAAAATAGTGGTCATAGTGGTGTTGATGGTGCCACTAGTGGTGAAGGGGTAGGAGGTGCTAGTGGCAGAAGAATAAGAGAAGGAGAGGGGTAATATGGGCTGGGGACAGTGAGGTGGCATGCCACATGGCCAACATTCCAGTGCCACGTGGGATTGGGCGTCCACCTTGGACAATCTTCACGGAGGAAGGGAATATTTGAGCCGATTGTATAATTGTAGGGGTATTTTTAGACCAAAAGTATAACGAATGGTAAACTTGATCCTTTTCTCATAGTAGAGGGGTATATTTGACTCTTTTCCCTATTATTATTATGGATCGAGCTGCATGTCGCAGCAGGCCCAATGGGCTTCATATATTGTTATAGGATCGGGCTGCACGTCGTAGTAGGCCATATTGGCTTACTAGCGCTTGGGCAGGATCCACCCCTCTGGAGTATGACATATCAGCAGTGAGCGCAGGTACCGTACAGTGCTGAATGACTGTGTGTGATGAGCGAGAATTGAGACAGTAAGATTGAGTAATCTGAGAGAGTGGGTACATGAGGTTCCATTGTGTTGCATCACATATGACATTCATATTGACATGTAGATACAGAGATGTAATATTCCTCATATCGGTCATACTTGGCATATTTTAGCTGTGTTGAGCGTATCTGCTAAACTTGAAAGTATGTCAACACTCATGTATTGTGTAAGCAGATTATGAGTTTCTCTAAGATATTATTGTCATATTTCTCGTCATATCGACATTGTTTAAAAATATATATTTAGACTGTATCGGTTGTGCTCGCGACTACTTTCAGCCCAAGGTTAGTCTTGTTACTTATTGAGTACATTGGGTCAGTTTTACTCATACTATATTCTGCACTTTGTGTGCAGATCTAGGTACTTCTGAGCACGGCGGTTGCTAGCTTTGGAGCTTTATCTATCAGAGACTTTTTTAGGTAGCTCCCTTAGCATCGGCATACCTTGATTCTCCTTCTTTTTATTTATTTGTACTGTTCTATCTTTCTAGACAGTGTTTAGTAGTCAGACTATATTGTCAGTTAGATGCTCATGTACTCAGTGACACCTGGATTTTGTGGGATATTGTGTTTGAGTGGCGGTATTTTCTTATCAGTTATTTATGAGATTTTACTCTTAAGCTTATTTTATTATGTTTTTCAAATTTTAAGATGCATGGTTTATTGTAATTGTCGGCTAGCCTAATAGTGTGATAGGTGCCATCACGACATGCGAGATTTGGGTCGTGAAAAGTTGGTATCAGAGACTAGGTTACATAGGTCTCACATGTCATAAGCAGGTTGAGTAGAGTCTTGTGGATTGGTACAGAGACGTCTGTACTTATCTTCGAGAGGCTGTCGAACCATTAGAAAAACTTTACTCTCTTTTATTATTGTCGTGCGAATTTGTTGATTCCGAAAACTAAACTTTTGTTATTCTATTCTCTCACAGATGGTGAGCAAACATGTTACCAGATCAGGTGGACGGCCACCTGTACCACCATCTTGGGCCACGAAAGGCCGGGGCCGTGGTAGAGGTCGAGGTGCAACTCGTACCGTAGCTAGAGAAGCACCTGCAGACCCACCAATTGATCCATCTCAGGAGCAGATTCCAAGTGTGGTTGAGCTGGTGGGACCAGCGCAGGCACTAGTTGTGCCCATCGTCATTCCAGGCCTTTAACAGGCCCTGGCCCAGATAATGGTTGTTTGCACTAACCTTGTTCAAGCAGTTTCGGTTCTGGCTGCGCCAGCCACTTCTTAGGCCGGGGGATGTGCTTAGACTCCTGCCGCATGTACTCTAGAGCAGGTGGTGTATTGACTTCAAAGACCGGGGGAACTACCAGCCCAAACGGTTGTAGATGCTCAGGCCCAGGTCGGTCCCATTTTGAGTGATGAGGAGCAGAAGAGACTAGAGAGGTTTCGGAGGCTCAAGCCTCCATCATTTAGTGGGGCTGAGTCAGAGGATGCTCAGGACTTCTAGGATAGGTGCCAGTGCATTCTTCGCACAACGAGTATTCTGGAGACCAGTGGAGTCTAATTTACTACTTTTCAGCTATCGGATGAAACCTTTAGATGGTGGGAGGCCAATGAGCATAGCAGGCCAGCCGATGCTACACCACTTTCATGGCATGAGTTCTCCATTCTCTTCTTGGAGAAGTTTGTGCCACTGACCTGTAGGGAGAAGTTGCATAGGCAGTTTGAACAGCTATGCCTAGAGGGTATGTCTGTGACCCAGTACGAGATGAGATTTTCAGAGTTGGCTCGTCATGCGGTCTGGTTGCTTCCCACAGAGAGGGAGAAGATTAGGAGGTTCATTGATGGCCTTAACTATGGATTGCGGTTTGTTATGTCTCAGGAGAATGTAACAGGTTCTAGGTTCGATGAGGTTATTGATATTGCTAGGAGGCTAGAGTTGGTCCGTAGTTAGGAGTGTGAGGAGAGGGAGGCCAAGAGGCCTCGTGGTTTGGGTGGTTTTAGCGATGTTTCTTCTAGGGGTCAGTCCCACCTCAGCAAGGGTCATCCTTATAGGCCCGCTCAGATGGCTCGTCCAGTTCGTCGTGGTGCATCAGTTAGCCATGGTTTATATAATGCCCGTCTGGGTCAATCATCTCTCAGGGCCCTCCCAGCTCAGAGTTCATCTCGTGCTCCATCAGTTCAGGGTTCATCTATACCAGGTCCTTCTAGTAGTTATTCTTATTCTCAAAGTCCGATTCAGTCCCACCACCATTGACGGATCGGGGTTGCTACGAGTGTGGGAAGTTTGGACATATGAGGAGGTATTGTCCCCGTCTCTTGGGAGGTCCAGTTCAGCAGGGGGGTTAGGCTATAACTTCTGCACCAGTTACTTCACCACCCGCTCAGCTAGCTCGGGGTGGGGCTCAGGCAGCCAGAGGTTGCCCTAGAGGGGCAGGCCGGTCAAGTGGTGGTCAGGCTCGATTCTATGTTATCCTTGCCAGGCCAGAGGTCGTTGCTTCAGACACAGTGATCACAAGTATTGTCTTAGTATGCCATAGGGATGCTTCTATATTGTTTGACCTGGTTCCACTTATTCCTATGTATCATCACATTTTTCTCGTTATTTGGATATGCCCCGTGAGTCCTTAGATTTACCTGTTCATGTACCTACATCGGTAGGCGATACTATTGTTATGGACCATGTGCATCGGTTGTGTTTGGTGATTATTGGGGGATTGGAGACTAAAGTCGATCTCTTATTGCTTAGTATGGTTGATTTCGACGTGATTTTGGGTATGGATTGGTTGTCCCCATGTCATGCTATTTTGGACTGTCAGCTTAAGACCGTGACATTAGCGATGATGGGATTGCGGAGGATCGAGTGGAGGGTTCTCTAGATTATGTTTCCAGCAGAGTGATTTCTTATCTGAAGGGCCAACGGATGGTTGGGAAGGGGTGTCTGTCATATTTGGCCTTTGTGAGGGATGTTGGTGCTGATACTCCTACTATTGATTCTGTTCCGGTAGTGCGAGACTTTCCGAATGTATTTCCTGTAGACCTATCGGGCATTCCACCCCACAGGGATATTTATTTTAGTATTGACTTGGTGACGGGCACTCAGCCCATTTCGTTTTCTCCGTATCGTATGGAACCAGCAAAGTTGAAGGAATTGAAAGAGCAACTTCAGGAGCTTCTTGATAAGGAGTTTACTAGGCCTGGTATGTCTCCTTGGAGTGAACCAGTTTTGTTTGTGAAGAAGAAGGATGGTACTATGCGGATGTGCATCGACTATAGGCAGTTGAACAAAATTATAATCAAGAATAAGTATCCTTTGCCATGCATTAATGACTTATTTAACCAGCTTCAGGGAGCTAGAGTGTTCTCTAAGATTGATTTGAGGTCTGGGTATCACCAGATAAAGATTTAGGTCTCGGATATTCTGAAGACGGCATTCAGGACCCGCTATGGTCACTATGAGTTCCTTGTAATGTCTTTTGGGTTGATCAACGGTCTAGCAGTATTCATGCATCTTATGAACAGTGTATTCCATCCATATTTTGATTCGTTTGTCATAGTATTCATTAATGATATCCTGGTGTACTCACGTAGCTAGGAGGAGCATGCACAATATTTGAGGATTGTACTTCAGAGGTTGAGGGAGGAGAAACTTTATGCCAAGTTCTCTAAGTGTGAGTTTTGGCTCAATTCGGTGGCATGCTTGGGGAACGTGGTGTCCAATGAGGGGTTAAGGTGGATCCAAAGAAGATAGAGGCGGTTCAGAGTTGGCCTAGACCATCCTCAACTACTGAGATTCGGACATTTCATGGCTTGGCCGTATATTATCGTCACTTTGTGAAGGGTTTCTTGTCCATTGCAGCGCCTTTGACCAGGTTGACCCAAAAGGGTGCTCCATTCAGGCAGTTAGGTGATTGTGGATTGGCTGAATAAGTCCACGCATTTCATTCTCATTGGGACTACCTATTCTTTGGAGCGGTTGGCTGAGTTCTACATCTGCGAGACTGTTCGCCTTATCAGTATGCCCGTGTCCATCATTTCAGATCGAGGCACGCAATTTACATTGCAGTTTTGGAGAGAAGTGCAGCGAGAGTTAGGCATACGGGTTGAGTTGAGTACAACATTCCACTCTCATGCGGACGGGCAGTCCGAGCGCACTATTCAGATATTGGACGATATGCTACATGCTTGTGTCATAGATTTCGGGAGTTCGTGGGATCCGTTTCTGCCGCTTGCAGAGTTTGCCTACAACAACAACTACCAATCGAGCATTCAGATGGCTCCGTATGAGGCTTTGTATAGGGACGGTGTCGGTCTCTGGTGGGTTCGTTTGAGATGGGTGAGGCTAGGATATTGGGTATTGACTTGGTTCCAGATGCTGTTGGACAAGGTTAAGTTGATTCAGGATCGACTTCGCATGGCACAGTCTAGAAAGAAGTGCTACGCCAATCGGAGGGTTCGTGATGTTGCCTACATGGTGGGAGAGAAGGTACTACTCATAGTTTCACCCATGAAGGGTGTTATGAGGTTCGAAAAGAAGCGCAAGTTGAGCCCTTGGTATATTGGGCCTTTTGAAGTGCTTGAGAGGATTGGAGAGGTGGCTTACAAGCTTGCATTGCCACCTATTCTATCGAGTGTTCACCTAGTGTTTCATGTTTCTATGCTCTAGAAGTATTTTAGAAATCCATCTTTTGGACTTCAACACGGTTCAGTTGGATGGTGGTTTGACTTATGATGTGGAGCCAGTGGCCATTTTGGTTCGGCAGGTTCGAAAGTTGAGGTCAAAGAATATAGCTTCAGTGAAGGTGCAGCGGAGAGGCCACCCAGTCGAGGAGGCTACTTGGGAGACTGAGCAGGAGATGGAGAGCAGATACCCACACCTATTTGAGACTTCAGGTATGATTCTAGACCCGTTCGAGGACGAACATTTGTTTAAGAGGGGGAGAATGTAACGACCCAGCAGGTTGTTTTAAGTATTATATCCCATTTCCCCCACTTATTACTTATACTGCGCTCATTTGTTATTATGTGACTTGGCGGGATGCTCGGTTTAGTTCCGGGGTTATCTCGGAATGAGTTGGGACACTTAGTCCCAAGGTTGGAAGCCTAAGTTGAAAAAGTTGACTGGATGTTGACAATTGAGAAAATGGCTCCGGAATAGAGTTTTGATGGTTCCGGTAGCTTTGTATGGTGAATTTGGACTTAGGAGCATGTCCGGGGATTGATTTAGAGGTCCGTAGATGATTTTGACTTGAATTGGCGAAAGTTGGAAAAAAAGAAGTTTGGCGAGTTCAGAAGTTTGACAGAGAGATGTCTTTTTGGTTACCGGACTCGGATTTTGGTTTCGGAAATTGGAATAGGTCCTTTGTGTTATTTATGGCTTGTGAGCTAAATTTGAGGACAATCGGAGTTGATTTGATAGGTTTATGCATCGATTGTATAAGTTGGAATTCATTAGTTTGCATTAGGCTTGAATTGGGGTGCGATTTATGTTTTCGATGTTGTTTGATATGATTTGAGGCATCGACTAAGTTCGTATCGTGTTTTAGGACTCGTTTGTATGTTTGGTTGAGGACCTGGGGGCCTTGAGTGAATTTCAGGTTGATTGCGGATTGAATTTGGCCTTCTAGAGCTTTAGATTTTCTGGTGATAGGTGTTCTTATACGCGTTCACGAGAGAGGTCTCGCATTCGCGGAGAGTACCTAGGAGGTAGGTGAAGTTTGTTCTTTTCATTCGCGAAGAAGGTCATGCGTTCGCGAAGGTGTAGTGTGTTTGTGTATTGTGATCGCGAGCAGGGAGTCGCGTTCGCGAAGAAGATGAGGGACCTCACGTATTAGGTCTACGCGTTCGCGATGGAGGCTTCACGTTCGCGAAGCTTAGGATCGTTTGGTCATCATGTTCGCGAGGGGGCTCTCGCATTCGCGTAAAAGGAATTTTTGCAGCTGAGAATTTTGTGCTTCGCGAACGCGAGACACTTTTCGCGTTCGCGAAGAAGGGGGGCATCTCGGCAAAATATAAGAATTCAAAACGAGGGTGAAAGTAAAATTTCATAATTGGACTTTGGGAGCTCGGATTGAGGCGATTCTTGGAGGGATTTTCAAGGAATTGATTGGAGTAAGTGATTCTAACTTGGATTTGGTTAATATACATGAATCTATCATTGTTGTTATCATTTAATTAGTGCGTTGGGTTGGAAAATTTGGGGGAAATTGTAGAAACTTCATAGACTTACTTTGAAAATTTGAAGGTCGAGTTATGATCGGATTTGAGTAATTTTGGTATGGTTGGACTAGTGGTTAAATGGATGTTCGGATTTTATAATTTTTGTTTGATTCCGAGATGCAAGGCCAAGGTTGACTTTTTGAGTTGACTTTTTGACTTTTGTTAAAGAACTTAGCTTTATCATATGGAATTGATTCCTATAGCTTGTGTTGATTGTAACGAGTTGTTTGTGGCTATATTTGAGCTGTTTGGAGGCCGATTCGTGAGGCTAGGGCTTATTGGAGTAAATATTTGCACGGTTTGAGGTAAGTAATACTTCTAAACTTGGTTCTGAGGGTATGAATCCCTAAATTACGTGTTATGTGATTGGTGATGAGGTGACGCACATGCTAGGTGACGGGCGTGTGGGCATGCACCATAGAAATTGTGGCTCGATCGATTCTGTGGTACTATGTAGTCATCAAACCTTGTTGCTATTCATGTGATCCATATGTGTTAGAGTAATTGAGCTGCAATCTACGTTAGAAATAATATTAGGCTTTATGCTTATCCGATTGAGACCCACTGGGGCCATTTCTGCTGTTGAATTATTTTCATAGATGGAATTTGTACTCATTCACATCCATCATTTGCATATCATATATCAGTCTCTGTTACTATATCATTGTTGTGTTATATATCATTATTTGGGCTGATTGGCATGAGATTTGTGAGCCCGAGAGACTGGAGAGATTGATGACCGAGTTGAGGACTGAGAGTCGTATTGTGAGTGAGATTTGTGGATCGGGCTACACGCCGCAGGCCATATTGGCTTATAATTAGCGCTTGGGCAGGATCCGCCCTTACGGAGTCTGACATCCCAACAATGAGCAGGTACCGCACAGTGCTGAGTGACTAAGTGTGATGAGCGAGAATTGCGATAGTTAGATTGAGTACTCTGAGAGTGTGAGTACGTGAGGTTTTCATTGTGTTGCAACACATATGACATGCATATTGACATGTAGATACAAAAATGTAATACTCCTCATATCGGTCATACTTGGCATATTTTAGTTGTGTTGAGGTTATCTGTTAAACTTGAAAGCATGCCTACATTCCTTTATTTTGTACCAGCAGATGATGAGTTTATCTGAGATATTATTGTCATATTTCATGTCATATCTGCACTTTTTAAAAATATGTCTTTGGACTGTATCGATGGAGCTCGTCACTACTTTCAGTCCAAGGTTAGTCTTGTTACTTATTGAGTACATTGGGTCGGTTATACTCATACTACACTCTGCACTTCGTGTGCAGATCCAAGTACTTCTGAGCTCGGCGGTTGCTAGCTTTGGAGCTTTATCTATCAGAGACTTTTTGAGGTAGATCCCTTGGCATCGGCATACCTTGATTCTCCTTCTTTTCAGTTATTTGTACTGTTCTATCTTTCTAGATAGTGTTTAGTAGTCAGACTATATTGTCAGTTAGATGCTCATGTACTCAGTGACACCTGGATTTTGGGGGATATTGTGTTTGAATCGCGGTATTTTCGTATAAGTTATTTAGGAGATTTTACTCTTAAGCTTATTTTATTATGTTTTTCAAATTTAAAAATGCATGGTTTATTGTGATTGTCGGCTAGCCTAATAGTGTGATAGGCGCCATCACGACATGCGAGATTTGGGACGTGAAAAGTTGGTATCAGAGCCTAGGTTACATAGGTCTTACAAGTCATAAGAAGGTTAAGTTGAGTCTTGTGGATCGGTACAGAGACATTTGTACTTATCTTCGAGAGGCTATCGAACCATTAGAAAAACAGTACTCTCTTTTATTATTATCGTGTGAATTTGTTGATTCCGAAAACTAAACTTTTGTTATTTTATTCTCTCACAGATGGTGAAAAAACTTGCTACCAGATCAGGTGGACGGCCACCAGTACCACCATCCTGGGCCATGAAAGGTCGGGGCTATGGTAGAGGTCGAGATGCAACTCGTACCGCAGCTAGAGCAGCACATGCAGACCCACCAATTGCTCTATCTCAGGAGCCGATTCCTAATGTGGTTGAGCTGGTGGGACCAGCGCAGGCACCAGTTATGCCCATCGTCATTCCAGGCCTTCAACAGGCTCTGGCCCAGATATTGGTTGTTTGCACTAGCCTTGCTCAAGCAGTTTCGGTTTTGGCCGCGCCAACCACTTCTTAGGCCGGGGATGTGCTTAGACCCCTGCCGCCCATACTCCAGAGCAGGTGGTGCATTGACTTCAGAGACCGGGGGAACTACCAGCCTAGCCGATTGCAGTTGCTCAGGCCCAGGTGGGTCCCGTTTTGAGTGATGAGGAGCAGAAGAGACTAGAGAGGTTTGGGAGGCTCAAGCCTCCATCATTTAGTGGGGCTGAGTCAGAGGATGCTTAAGACTTCTAGGATAGGTGCCAGAGAATTCTCCGCACAACGAGTATTTTGTAGACCAGTGGAGTCTCATTTATTACTTTTCAGCTACCAGATGAAACCTTTAGATGGTGGGAGGCCAATGAGCGTAGCAGGCCAGCCGATGTTGCATCACTTTCATGGCACGAGTTCTCCATTCTCTTCTTAGAGAAGTGTGTGCCACCGACCTGTAGGAAGGAGTTGCGTAGGCAGTTTGAGCAGCTATGCATAGAGGGTATGTTTGTGACCCAGTACGAGATGAGATTTTCAGAGTTGGCTCGTCATGCGATCTCGTTGGTTCCCACAGAGAGGGAGAGGATTAGGAGGTTCATTAATGGCCTCAACTATGGACTGTGCTTTGTTATGTCTCGGGAGAATGTATCAGGTTATAGGTTCGACGAGGTTATTGATATTTCTAGGAGGCTAGAGTTGGTCCGTAGTTAGGAGTTTGAGGAGAGGGAGGCCAAAAGGCCTCGTGGTTTGGGTGGTTTTAGCGGTGTTTCTTCTAGGGATCAGTCCCACCACAGCAAGGGTCGTCCTTATAGGCCCGCTCAGATGGCTCGTCCAGTTCGTCGTGGTGCATCAGCTAGCCATGGTTTATATAGTGCCCGTCTGGGTCAGTCATCTCTCAGTGCCCTCCCAGCTCAGAGTTCATCTCGTACTCCATCAGTTTAGTTTTCATCTATACCAGGTCCTTCTAGCAGTTATTCTTATTCTTAGGGTCCGATTCGGTCCCACCACCATTGACGGATCAGGATTACTACGAGTGTGGGGAGTTTGGACATATGAGGAGGTATTGTCCCCGTCTCTTGGGAGGTCCAGTTCAGCAAGGGGGTTAGGCTATAACTTTTGCACCAGTTACTTCACTACCTGCTCAGCTAACTCGGGGTGGGGCTCAGGCAGCCAGAGGTCGCCCTAGAGGGGGAGGCTAGTCAAGTAGCGATCAGGCTCGATTTTATGCTATCCCTGCCAAGCAAGAGGCCGTTGATTCAGATACAGTGATCACAAGTATTGTCTCAGTATGCCACAGGGATGCTTCTATATTGTTTGACCTTGTTTCACTTATTCCTATGTGTCATCATAATTTTCTCGTTATTTGGATATGCCTCGTGAGTCCTTAGTTTTACCTGTTCATGTACGTACGTCGGTAGGCGATGCTATTGTTGTGGACCATGTGCAGCAGTTGTGTGTGGTGATTATTGGGGGATTGGAGACTAAAGTCAATCTCTTATTGCTTAGTATGGTTGATTTCGACATGATTTTGGGTATGGATTGGTTGTCCCTATGTCATGCTATTCTGGACTGTCAGCTTAAGACTGTGACATTGGCGATGATGGGATTGCGGAGGATCGAATGGAGAGGTTCTCTAGATTATGTTTCCAGCAGGGTGATTTCTTATCTGAAGGGCCAACGGATGGTTGGGAAGGGGTGTTTGTCATATTTGGCCTTTGTGAGGGATGTTGGTGCTGATACTCCTACTATTGATCTGTTCCGATAGTGCGAGACATTCCGGATGTGTTTCCTGCAGACCTGTCGGGCATGCCACCCCACAGGGATATTGATTTTGGTATTGACTTGGTGCAGGGCACTCAGCCCATTTCTATTCCTCCGTATCGTATGGCACCAGCAGAGTTGAATGAATTGAAAGAGCAACTTCTTGAGCTTCTTGATAAGGGGTTTACTAGGCCTGGTATGTCGCCTTGGAGTGAACCAGTTCTGTTTTTGAAGAAGAAGGATGGTACTATGCGGATGTGCATCAACTATAGGTAGTTGAACAAAATTATAATCAAGAACAAGTATCCTTTGCCATGCATTAATGGTATATTTGACCAGCTTCAGGGAGCTAGAGTGTTCTCTAAGATTGATTTGAGGTCTGGGTATCACCAGATGAAGATTGAGGACTCGGATATTCTGAAGACAATATTCAGGACCCGTGATGGTCACTATGAGTTCCTTGTGATGTCCTTTGGGTTGATTAACGTCCTAGCAGCATTCATGCATCTTATGAACAGTGTATTCCATCCATATCTTGATTCGTTTGTCATAGTATTCTTTAATGATATCCTGGTGTACTTACGTAGCTAGGAGGAGCATGCACAATATTTGAGGATTGTACTTCAGAGGTTGAGAGAGGAGAAACTTTATGCCAAGTTCTCCAAGTGTGATTTTTGGCTCAATTCGGTGGCGTGCTTGGGGCACGTGGTGTCCAGTGAGGGGACTAAGGTGGATCCAAAGAAGGTAGAGGCGGTTCAGAGTTGGCCTAGACCATCCTCAACTGCTGAGATTCAGACATTTCATGGCTGTGCTGGATATTATCGTCACTTTGTGAAGGGTTTCTCGTCCATTGCAACGCCTTTGACCAGGTTGACCCAAAAGGGTGCTCCATTCAGGCGGTTGGATGAGTGTGAGGAGAGCTTTCAGAAGCTCATGACCGCCTTGACCACAACTCCAGTTCTAGTTTTTCCTTCCACGTTGTGTTCTTATACAGTGTATTGTGATGCTTCTCGGATTGGTATTGGGTGTCTCTTGATGCGAGAGGGTAGAGTGATTGCTTATGCTTCATACCAGTTGAAGCCCCATGAGAAGAACTACCTTGTTCGTGATTTAGAGTTGGAAGCCATCGTTCTTGCATTGAAGATATGGAGGTATTATCTCTATGGTGTGTCATGTGAGTTATTTACGGATCTTTGGAGTCTCCAGCCCTTGTTCAAACAAAAGGATGTAAATTTGAGGTAGCGGAGATGGTTGGAGCTGCTAAAGGACTATGATATTATCATTCTTTATCATTCCGAGAAGGCCAATATGGTGGCAGATGCCTTGAGTAGGAAAGCGGTGAGTATAGGTAGCCTTACATGTATTCCTGTTGGTGAGAGACCTCTTGCATCAGATGTTCAGGCCTTGGCCAATCAGTTTGTGAGGTTAGATATTTTGGAGCCTAGTCGGGTTCTAGCTTGTATGGTTTCTCAGTCTTCCTTATATGATCGCATCAGAGAAAGTCAGTATAATGACCCTCATTTGCTTGTCCTTAAGGACACGGTTCAGCACGGTGATGGCAAGAAGGTTACTATTGGGGATGATGGGGTGTTGAGGATGCAATGTCGGATTTTTGTGCCCAATGTAGATGGGTTACGTGAGCTGATTCTTGAGGAGGCCCACAGTTTGTGGTATTCCATTCATCCGGGTGCCTCGATGATGTATTAGGTCTTGAGGCAGCACTATTGGTGGAGGAGGATGAAGAAAGATATAGTGGGGTTTCTAGATCGGTGCCTAAATTGTCAGCAGGTGAAGTACGAGCAACAGAGACTGGGCGGTTTGATTTAGAGGCTTGAGATTACGGAGTGAAAATGAGAGCGTATCACCATGGATTTTGTAGTTGGGCTCCCACGGACTTCGAGAACGTTTGATGGTATTTGGGTGATTTTGGATCAGCTGAACAAGTCCACGCATTTCATTCTCATTGGGACTACCTATTCTTTGGAGCAGTTGGCTGAGTTCTACATCCGCGAGACTGTTTGCCTTCACAGTGTGCCGGTGTCCATCATTTCAGATCGAGGCACGCAGTTTATATTGTAGTTTTGGAGAGCAGTGCAGCGAAAATTAGGCACACGGCTTGAGTTGAGTACAACATTCCACCCTCAGACGGACGGGCAATCCGAGCGCACTATTCAGATATTGGAGGATATGCTACACACTTGTGTCATGGATTTCGGGGGTTCATGGGATTAGTTTCTGCCTCTTGCAGAGTTTTCCTACAACAACAGCTACCAATCGAGCATTCAGATAGAGCGCATTCAGATGGCTCCGTATGAGGCTTTGTATGGGGACGGTGTCGATCTCTGGTAGGTTCGTTTGAGTCAGGTGAGGCTAGGATATTGGGTATTGACTTGGTTCCAGATGCTTTGGACAAGGTTAAGTTAATTCAAGATCGTCTTCGCATGGCGTAGTCTAGACAGAAGTGCTATGCTGATCGGAGGGTTCGTGATGTTGCTTACATGGTGGGAGAGAAGGTAATGCTCATAGTTTCACCCATGAAGGGTGTT
Organism: Nicotiana otophora; assembly: GCA_000715115.1. NCBI lineage: Eukaryota > Viridiplantae > Streptophyta > Magnoliopsida > Solanales > Solanaceae > Nicotiana > Nicotiana otophora. The sequence continues at coordinate 70,742 of AWOL01S0038027.1, read as the reverse complement.
ATGAGGTTCGAAAAGAAGGGCAAGTTGATCCCTCGGTATATTGGGCCTTTTGAAGTGCTTGAGAGGATTGGAGAGGTGGCTTACAAGCTTGCATTGCCACCTAGTCTATCGAGTGTTCACCTAGTGTTTCATGTTTCTATGCTCTAGAAGTATTTCGGAAATCCATCTCATGTTTTGGACTTCAACACAGTTTAGTTGGATGGTGGTTTAACTTATGATGTGGAGCCAGTGGCCATTTTGGTTTGGCATGTTCGAAAGTTGAGGTCAAAGTATATAGCTCCGGTGAAGGTGCAGTGGAGAGGTCAGTCAGTCGAGGAGGCTACTTGGGAAATCGAGCAGGACAAGGTGAGGCTAGGATATTGGGTATTGACTTCGTTTGAGTGAGGTGAGGCTAGGATATTGGGTATTGACTTGGTTCCAGATGCTTTGGACAAGGTTAAGTTAATTCAGGATCGGCTTCGCATGGCACAGTCTAGAAAGAAGTGCTACGCCAATCGGAGGGTTCGTGATGTTGCTTACATGGTGGGAGAGAAGGTACTCCTCATAGTTTCACCCATGAAGGATGTTATGAGGTTCGAAAAGAAGCGCAAGTTGAGCCCTCGGTATATTGGGCCTTTTGAAGTGCTTGAGAGGATTGGAGAGGTGGCTTACAAGCTTGCATTGCCACCTATTCTATCGAGTGTTCACCTAGTGTTTCATGTTTTTATGCTCTAGAAGTATTTTAGAAATCCATCTTATGTTTTGGACTTCAACACGGTTCAGTTGGATGGTGGTTTGACTTATGATGTGGAGCCAGTGGCCATTTTGGTTCGGCAGGTTCGAAAGTTGAGGTCAAAGAATATAGCTTCAGTGAAGGTGCAGCGGAGAGGCCATCCAGTCGATGAGGCTACTTGGGAGACCGAGCAGGAGATGGAGAGCAGATACCCACGCCTATTTGAGACTTCAGGTATGATTCTAGACCCGTTCGAGGACGAACGTTTGTTTAAGAGGGGGAGAATGTAACGACCCAGCAGGTTGTTTTAAGTATTATATCCCATTTCCCCCACTTATTACTTATACTGCGCTCATTTGTTATTATGTGACTTGGCGGGATGCTCGGTTTAATTCCGGGGTTATCTCGGAATGAGTTGGGACACTTAGTCCCAAGGTTGGAAGCCTAAGTTGAAAAAGTTGACTGGATGTTGACAATTGAGAAAATGGATCCGGAATAGAGTTTTGATGGTTTCGGTAGCTTTGTATAGTGATTTTGGACTTAGGAACATGTCCGGGGATTGATTTGGAGGTCCGTAGATGATTTTGACTTGAATTGGCGAAAGTTGGAAAAAACGAATTTTGGCGAGTTGAGAAGTTTGGCCGAGAGTTGACTTTGTGGTTACCGGACTCAGATTTTGGTTTTGGAAGTTGGAATAGGTCCTTTGTGTCATTTATCACTTGTGAGCTAAATTTGAGGTCAATCGAAGTTGATTTGATAGGTTTATGCATCGATTGTAAATGCGAAGCCGATCCTGAATTAACTTAACCTTGTCCAAAGCATCTGGAACCAAGTCAATACCCAATATCCTAGCCTCACCTAACTCAAACGAAGTCAATACCCAATATCCTAGCCTCACCTTGTCCTGCTCGGTTTCCCAAGTAGCCTCCTCGACTGGCTGACCTCTCCACTGCACCTTCACCGAAGCTATATACTTTGACCTCAACTTTCGAACCTGCCAAACCAAAATGGCCACTGGCTCCACATCATAAGTTAAACCACCATCCAACTAAACTGTGCTGAAGTCCAAAACATGAGATGGATTTCCGAAATACTTCTAGAGCATAGAAACATGAAACACTAGGTGAACACTCGATAGACTAGGTGGCAATGCAAGCTTGTAAGCCACCTCTCCAATCCTCTCAAGCACTTCAAAAGGCCCAATATACCGAGGGATCAACTTGCCCTTCTTTTCGAACCTCATAACACCCTTCATGGGTGAAACTATGAGCATTACCTTCTCTCCCACCATGTAAGAGATTCATTAGTTTTCATTAGGCTTGAATTGGGGTGCGATTTATGTTTTCGATGTTGTTTGATGTGATTTGAGGCATCGACTAAGTTCGCATCGTGTTTTAGGACTTGTTCGTATGTTTGGTTGAAGACCCGGGGGCCTCGAGTGAATTTTAGGTTGATTGCGGATTGCATTTGGCCTTCTACAGCTTCAGATTTTCTGGTGATAGGTGTTCTTATACACGTTCACGAGAGAGGTCTAGGATTCGCTAGGGGGATCTCGTGTTCTCGTAAGAGGAATTTTGGCAGCTGACAAATTTGTGCTTCATGAACGCGAGGCACTTTCCGCGTTCGCGAAGAAGGGGGGGGCATTTAGGCAGAATATAAGAATTCAAAACGAGGGTTAAAGTAAAATTTCATAATTGGACTTTGGGAGCTCGGATTGAGGCGATTCTTGGAGGGATTTTCAAGGAATTGATTGGAGTAAGTGATTCTAACTCGGATTTGATTAATATACATGAATGTATCATTGGTTTTATTATTTAATTAGTGCTTTGGGTTGGAATAATTGGGGGAAATGGTAGAAACTTCATAGACTTTAATTTGAAAATTTGAAGGTGGAGTTGTGATCGGATTTGAGTAATTTTGGTATGGTTGGACTAATGGTTGAATGGGTATTCGGATTTTATAATTTTTGTTTGATTCCGAGCTGCGAGCCCAAGGTTGACTTTTTGAGTTGGTTTTTTGACTTTTGTTAAAGAACTTAGCTTTATCATATGGAATTGATTCCTATAGCTTGTGATGATTGTAACGAGTTGTTTGTTATATTTGAGCTGTTCGGAGGCCAATTCGCGAGGCTAGAGCTTATTGGAGTAAATATTTGCACGGTTTGAGGTAAGTAACACTTTTAAACTTGGTTCTGAGGGTATGAATCCTTGAATTACGTGTTATGTGATTGGTGATGAGGTGACGCACATGCTAGGTGACGGGCGTATGGGCATGCACCATAGTAATTGTGGCTCGATCGATTCTGTGGTACTATGTAGTCATCAAACCTTGTTGCTATTCATGTGATCCCTATGTGTTAGAGTAATTGAGCTGCAATCTACGTTAGAAATAATATTAGGCTTTATGCTTATCCGATTGAGATCCACTTGGGCCATTTCTGCTGTTGAATTATTTTCTTAGATGGCATTTTGTACTCATTCACATCCATCATTTGCATATCATATCTCAGTCTTTGTTACTATATCATTGTTGTTTTATATATCACTGTGTGGGCTGATTGGCATGAGATTTGTGAGACCGAGATACTAGAGAGATTGATGACCGAGTTTAGGTCTGAGAGTCGTATTGTGAGTGAGATTGTGGATCGAGATGCACTCCGCAGGCCATATTGGCTTATTATTAGCGCTTGGGCAGGATCCGCCCCTCCGGAGTATGACATCCCAACAGTGAGCAGGTACCGCACAGTGCTGAGTGACTGAGTGTGATGAGCGAGAATTGAGATAATTAGATTTACTCTGAGAGTGAGTACGTGAGGTTTTCATTATGTTGCATCACATATGACATACATATTGACATGTAGATACAGAGATGTAATACTCCTCATATCGGTCATACTTGGCATACTTTAGCTGTGTTGAGCTTATCTGTTAAATTTGAAAGCATACCTACATTCCATTATTGTGTACCAGCTGATGTTGAGTTTCTCTGAGATATTATTGTCATATTTCATGTCATATCTGCACTTTTTAAAAATCTGTCTTTGGACTGTATCGATTGAGCTCGTCACTACTTTCAGTCCAAGGTTAGTCTTGTTACTTATTGAGCGCATTGGGTCGGTTGTACTCATACTACACTCTGCACTTCGTGCGCAGATCCAGGTACTTTTGAGCACGGCGGTTGCTAGCTTTGGAGCTTTATCTATCAGAGACTTTTTGAGGTAGCTCCCTTGGCATCTGCATACCTTGATTCTCCTTCTTTTGAGTTATTCGTATTGTTCTATCTTTCTAGACAGTGTTTAGTAGTCAGACTATGTTGTCAGTTAGATGCTCATGTACTCAGTGACACCCAGATTTTGGGGGATATTGTGTTTGATTCACAGTATTTTCTTATCAGTTATTTATGATATTTTACTCTTAAGCTTATTTTAATATGTTTTTCAAATTTAAAGATGTGTGATTTATTGTGATTGTCGGCTTGCCTAGTAGTGTGATAGACGCCATCACGACATGCGAGATTTGGGTCATGACAATCCAACTCTAAATGGATCGAATCTAGTCAAATACAATCCAATAACGTCAAAATAAATCATAGAAATGGAACCCAAACAATACAGATTGAATCTGCAATCAAATACTCAAAGTCAACCCGGGCCTACCTTCCGAAACCTGATAAAAGTAACAAATCCCGGACACCCATTCTAAAATAAGTCCAAATATACAAGTTTCATTCAAAATAATCCAAATCAAGGTTCAAATCAAATTACTCTTTTTCCAAAAGTTTTGCCAAACCCCCCACCCCCCCAAATTCACTTTTAAATCCAAACTGTTAGGTGTAGAAATCTATGGAAAATCATGATATAAAGTCAAATCCAACTGTAAATTTCTTACCTCCAATGATGTAGTGAAATACCGCTTCAAACTCTCCCACTCTCGAAGTCTAGGACTCAAAATATGATAATGTGGGTAAAAGCCCGAAATTCCAGCTTAAAGTGGTCTGACCAGGCATACCCTTCGCGAACACGCCTTTGCGTTCACAGAAGCTCCTCACGAACGTGATGCTATCGAGAACGCGTAGGCCAAACTCCCCTAGCTCAGCTGCCTTCGTAAATGAGGACCACAAGCCTGAATGTAAAGAAGGATACATCCCAGCCCCAAATCCTTCATCGCGAATGTGGCACCGCCCCTACGAATGTGATGAACTCTATACACGAGTAAAATTCCGATGCCTCAACTCTTGGAAATTATCCGTAACCATCTGAGAACACAACCGAGACCACTCCCCCATGTTCTATCATGCCAACAAGTTCCAATACCTAATCCAAACTTATCTAAATACTCAAAACACAACGAATAACATCAAAACAAAGAATTGACGATCAAAATACATGTTAAGCTTCACTTACGTTCATCAAGTTCCAAACAACAAACCAAGCATCCGGTTCGAGCCTAGCCAATCCGGATTAAACCCAAAATATGCACACAATTCCCAAATGACAAAACAAACCTATTCTAACTTCCAAAACCAAAATCCAAATTTGATAACCTCAAACTCAACCATCGGTCAAACATAGGAACTCTTCAAACCTCCAAATTTTCAACTTTCGATAAATATCACCAAAATATCTTAGGAACCTCCAAATCTAATTCCGAACCTATGCCTATGTCCAGAATCACCAGATGAACCTATTGGAATCATCAAAACACCAATCTGAGGTCCTTTATATAAAAGTCAAACCTTGGTCAACTCTTACAGGTTAAGATTCTAAAAAATGCCACTAAGTGTTCGAAATCACACCCAAACCTTCCCGAAGCCAAACCAACCATCCACGCAAGTCTCAAAACAACAAACGCATATACAAGAAGCATAAAATAAGGGAACGGGGCTCAAATACCCAAAACGATTGTCAGGTCGTTACATTCTCCCTCTCTTGAGCAAACGTTCATCTTCAAACTAGATTAGAAATATACCTGGAATGCCAACATTATGGGGGTATCCCCTCCGCATATCATGCTCGGTCTCCCAAGTCGCCTCTTCGACTTGTTAGCCTCTCCACTGAACCTTCACCAATGCAATATTCTTTGACCTCGACTTCCAAACCTGCCTATCTAAAATGGCCATTGGTTCCTCTTCACAAGCCATGTTCTCATCCAACTACACCAAACTGAAATCTAGCACATATGATTGATCTTCATGATACTATCGAAGTATAGAAATATGAAACAACGGATGACCTCCTGACAAGTTGGGTGGCAAAACAAGAAAGCAAGCTACCTCACTCGCTTCCTCCAAAACCTAAAATGGACTAATGTACTGAGAGTTCAATTTGCCCTTCTTCCCGAATCTCATCATGCCCTTCATAGGCAAAACTCTGAGAAGGACCCTCTCATCCTCCATGAAAGCTACATCGTGGAACCTTCCTATCAGCATAACCTTTTTACCTGGACGGCATTGTACGAAGTTGCTCCTAAATCAACTTCACCTTCTCCAAATCATCACAAACCAAATCGGCGCCCAACAATCTAGCCTCCCCTGGATCAAACCAACCAATCGGAGAATGATAAGACCTCCCATATAAGGCTTTATATGGATCCATCTAGATACTCGACTAGTAGTTGTTATTGTAGGAAAACACTGCTAACAGCAAAAACTGATTGCACTAACTCCCGAAATTAATAATGCAGACTCTCAACATATTCTTTAGGGTATAAATGGTCCGTCCAGACTGCTTGTCCGTCTGAGCATGAAATGTCGTACTCAAATCAACCTGCGTGCCCAACTCACACTGCACTACTCTCCAAAAATGTGATGTAAATTGAGTGCCTCGATCTGAGATGATGACACAATCTCTCCATGCAGGCGAACAACCTCTCTAAGATAAATTTGAGCCAATTGTTAGAAGTGTAGAAAGTCATGATCGGAATGAAATGAGAATACATGGTCATTCTATCCGCAATAACCCATATAGCATCAAATCTCCTCAAGGTCCGTGGAAGCCCACCACAAAATCCATAGTGACACACTCCCACTTCCACTTCGGTATATCTAACCTCTAAAGCAAACCACTCAGTCTCTGATGCTCATACTTGACTTGATGATAGTTCGAAGACCGTGCAACATGCCCCACAATGTCCTACTTCATAATGATCCACCAATAATGTTTCTTCAAACACGATGCATCTTTGTAGCACCAGGTGAATAGAATACCGCAAACTGTGAGCCTCCTCAAGAATCAACTCCCTCAAACCGTCCACCTTAGGAACACAGATCGGATCCTGAAGCCTCAATACCCCATCATCACCAATATTCACCTCCTTAGTACCACCTTGTTGTAACATGTCCATAAGGACAAGCAAGTGGGGATCATCATACTGGTGAGCCTTAATGCACTTAAAGAAGGAAACCAGTGACACAACACTCAGTGATTCGACTGATGATGAAGAAAGAGAATTCTTGGTTCAGTTCTCCACCTTAACGACAGAAAATAGGATTGATCAAATTCTATTGAGTCAGACTCATAGTGATCGTTTATTAAAGAATGATAGCAACAACCTTTCTAGGCTCCGAAATATCCAACCTCACGAATCTGTTGTCCAAAGCTTGAACATCCATACTGTTACGCGGCGCCTTCCTGAAGTTCCTTGGAAGGGCGACGTAAGGCTAAGCAACCGATGTCAGTGCGGTTACTATGCGCCAACTGAGGTCCTCGCCGTACGCTAGACTAGATTGTCAGTGCCATACGGGAAAACCAATGTCGTGAGCAATTGAGCAGCGGAAAATGAGCAACTGATGATGAAAGCTGATGATTGTATTGATGATGATGAAAGCTATTACAAGATGCAATGCGGTGTCGGGGGGGAGAGACACCAGTACAGAGAATTGTTTGAATGCTTGAATGTTTGAATGCTTTGGTCCCCCTTAATAATGCTTAAAAAAAATAAACCAAAGTTACATGAATTGACCTAAGAAAGCTGTAGAAGCACACTGAAAATAAATGAAGTAAAACTACTCTATAATTACAATGAAAAGGACTTAGTCTTCTATGGAAGCAAGTCCGATGGCAGCAACTTTGTCTTGAGCAGTAGGGTCTGCGCGCGCATTGCTGTGGGCGCGCGCGGCACTATTTGGATCTGCCAGCGGCGGGGCGCTGG
>AWOL01S0038027.1:0-55499 GCA_000715115.1 Nicotiana otophora | reverse complement strand
GGAAAACCAATGTCGTGAGCAATTGAGCAGCGGAAAATGAGCAACTGATGATGAAAGCTGATGATTGTATTGATGATGATGAAAGCTATTACAAGATGCAATGCGGTGTCGGGGGGGAGAGACACCAGTACAGAGAATTGTTTGAATGCTTGAATGTTTGAATGCTTTGGTCCCCCTTAATAATGCTTAAAAAAAATAAACCAAAGTTACATGAGTTGACCTAAGAAAGCTGTAAAAGCACACTGAAAATATATGAAGTAAAACTACTCTATAATTACAATGAAAAGGACTTAGTCTTCTATGGAAGCAAGTCCGATGGCAGCAACTTTGTCTTGAGCAGCAGGGTCTGCGCGCGCATTGCTGTGGGCGCGCGCGGCACTATTTGGATCTGCCAGCGGCGGGGCGCTGGTGCTTGGCATTGGGTCTGCGCGTGGAGCACTGTCTGTGCGTGCAGCGCTCTTGGCAACATGATGGTTTGTGCGTGAGGCAATGTCGGTGCGCGCGGCACTGATGGCATTCGCCAGCCGCTGGGCGCTGGCACTGATTATCGGTGGGGCGACAGAGGCGCATGCTCACTTGTCACTTGGATTTGCCGAGACCACGGGGCCGACCGTGGCGCTAGGCATTGGGAGGCGCCACGGGGTGCGTCCAAGGGGTCATGGGTCGATGATGGAAAGCAGCCCATGACAACTAACGGTCTATCCAGAGCTATAATGAATGCCAAACTCTCCATGCTCTCTACCTTCTACTCAAGGTGTCATCTACCATATTGGCCTTCCCCGGATGATAAAGAATTGTGATATCATCCTTCCACAGCTCCAACCATCTCCGCTGCCTCAAATTCAAATCTTTCTGTTTAAACAGATGCTGGAGACTTGGATGATCTGCATACACCTACCAAGACATGCCATATAAGTAATGCCTCCAAATCTTGAGCGCGTGTATAATAGCAGCTAACTCCTAATCATGCACCAGATAGTTCTTCTTACGGGATGTCAACTAGCGTGATGCATAGGTAATCACCCTACCATCCTACATCAACAAGTACCTAAGGCTAACCCTCAAAGCATTACAATAGACTATGTAAGACCCCGATCCCAAAGGCAATACCAAATTGGAGCCGTAATCAATGTTGTATTGAGCTTCTAAAAGTTCTCCTCACACTTGCCTAACCACCTAAATGGAGCGCCCTTCTGGTGCAACTGAGTCAATGGGGCTATAATAGATGGAAACCCCTCCACAAAGTGGCAATAATACCCAGTTAAGCCTAAGAAAATCCTAATCTCTGTCGTGGTAGAAGGTCTGGTCCATCTCTGAAGTGCTTCAATCTTCTTCGCATCCACCTTGATCTTATCACTAGATACCATGTGGCCCAAGAATTCCACTGAGTCTAGCCAAAACTCATACTTGGAGAACATAACATACAACTTCTTCTCCCTCAAAATCTGAAGCACAGTCCTCAAATGTTGCTTGTGTGCCTCATCACTATGGGAATACTCCAAGATATCATCAATGAATACAATGACAAAAGTCCAAGTAAGGTTGGAACACATTGTTCATAAAATACATGAAGGTTGTTGGGGCATAGTCAAACCAAAAGACATCACCAAGAACTCATAATTCTCATAACGAGTCCTGAAAGTTATCACACAAATGTCCAAAGCCCTGATCTTCAATTTGTGATACCCCAATCTCAAGTCAATCTTTAAGAATACCCTAGCACCCTGAAACTAATCAAATAAGTCAACAATGTGAGGTAATGGATACTTGTTCTTCATTGTAAGCTTTTAAATTTCATGTAGATACTTCTTCCTACCAAACAACAACGCCTCACCCCATGGTGATATACTACGCCTGATGAACCCTTATCCAGCAACTCTTGCAATAGTTCTTTCAATTCCTTGAACTCTACTGGAGCCATACAATACGATAGAGTAGATATGGGCTAAGTGTATGGCACCAAGTCAATACCAAAATCAATATCCTTATCGGGTGGCATGCCCGATAGGTTGCTGGAAACACATTTGGAAACTTCCTCACTACCGGAACGAACTCAACAGTGGGTGTATCAGCACTAACATCCCTAACTAAGGCTAAGTATGCCAAACACTCTTTCTCAACCATCCGCTTAGCCTTCAAAAATGAAACCATCCTACTAGAAGTATACCCAAGAGAATATTTCCATCCCAACCTTGGCAACACCGACATAGCCAACGTCACGGTCTTAACGTGACAATCAAGAATAGCACGATACGGAGATGTCCAGTCCATGCAAAATATTACATCAAAATCTACCATACTAAGTAACAAAGGATCAACACTAGTCTCATAGACCCCAATGGTAACCAAAAAGACTGATACACCCTATCCAAAACATTAGAGTCACCATTAGGTATAGATACATGAACAAAAATTGCAAAAGAACTACGGGGAAAATCCAAATACGATGCAAACAATGACACATAGGATATGTATACCTAGGATCAAATAGAAGTGATGCATCTCTATGACAGACCAAAACAATACATGTAATAACTGCATTAAAAGCCTCAACCTCAGGCATATTCAAAAATGCATAACAGCGGACCTAACCTTCGCCCGACTAACCTCCGCGTCTGGGACGTCCCCTAACTATCTGATCTACCCCTCTAACTAGTGGGGCTGGTGGTGTAACAACTGGAACTAAATTCACCACCTAAGAACCCTGTGGTGTTGTGCCTCTACAGTGCCTGAAAATTCCTCCCGATGTACCCTACCTCTCCATACTCAAAACAAGCTCGAGATAGGAATGGATGCACAAGCTGAGGCTGCCTCTGATATCCTGAGTACCCACTAGAAGAACCCTGAGCTGGCGGAGCACGATAGGAACTCTGTGTTGGTAGTGCGCCGAGTGAAGACTGAACTGGAGCACCACAAGTGGGATGATAATCTGAAGGGACTAGCCAGCTATGATAGACTCTCCAAGAATGATCCCTACCTCTAGACGAGGTACCACTTAAATCTCTAGAATATCAGAGCTTCTTGCCCATCATCACCATGGTCTCTCTGCTCTGACTCAGAATGCTCTCTATCATGTGTGCTATGGCAATCGCCTGAATGAATGTAGTACCAACCTTTGCCTACCTGGACATAAAGATCTTGATACCAAAATTCAACCCCTCAGTGAACCTCATCTCATACTCCGTCACATACATACGACCCTGTTGAAGGTGCTCGAACTGACCACGCATCTCCTCCCTCTTCGTTAAGGAAACAAACGTCTCTAAGAAGAGATGTGAAAAGTGACTCCATATAAGTGGAAGTGACCTTGCTGGCCTGCTACGTTGGCCCTTGAAGCTGAAAAGTAGTGAAAGCAACCCATTTGACTCCACCAAACCAAGATTCCACAAAATCTCCTAAAAACCATCTAAGAAATCATGTGCATCTGCCAACGGATCACCATCATAACATGGATGACCCATCTTCCTGAACCGATCAAATATTTTTTGCTCCTTCTCAAACATAGCGGCCTCCAACACTGCCCTAGCAGCAACAAATGTAGGATGTCCCTCAACCGTTACTACTCCTGGCATCTCATAAATAGTAGCATCCTGCTCAGGAGTGTGAGTAGTAGGAGTCTGTGCCCCTCCCCCAGCCTGAGAAATAGCTAGGGCCACAAAAAGTACTCCGGTTAGTGCTAGACCCTCCACAAGACCAACCAAATGAACAAGAGCATCCTGAAGTATTGGGTAGCAATAAACCCCTCCGGTACCTGAGCTAGTCCAACTAGCTCACCTTGATCAAAAACTTGTTCCTCCACCGGAGCTACTGGTGGCTCCAGAACGGTTGCCCTAGTAGGGGCTCTAACTGCAGCTGGGGCTCCACCCCTGCCTCTACCTCTACCATGGCCTCTCACTACCCTAGCCTAAGGGGCTGGAGCATGTCTAACTGTTCCCGATGAACGTGTTCTCAGCATCTACGAGAGAATATAAAGACAAGGATTCAAGTATCGGATCAATAAAGTCGCACGATAAAGAATTAAAGAATGGTAGTTTCCTAGCATCTCAGAGATAAGTAAAGTCCATTTTATTATTTAACAGAGATATATAGTTTTATAGATGGAAATAGTCTCAGAATAGTAATAATATCATATGTAACCAAAACACGTCCTAAACACAGCCTAAATACGACCAATATAGTACGACCCCTAAGACTAGGTGGCACAATTGCACGAGCAAACTAAAGAAATGAGATCAAGTCCTTAAATATGTGAAGATGTCTGAAATATAAATAAAGAATAATAAAGGAATAGGTACTGGGGAACTGCGAAGTAGATCCATGAAGTGCAGCTCGCCCTAAGTCTCTATGTAGTCTCCTTTCTCAATCAGGAAGCTCTGCTAGGATCCACTTGAGGATCTGCAAGAAAATAATGTATAAAAGCGTAGTATGAGTATACCACAATCAGTGCCTAGTAAGTATCAAGTCTAACCTCGAACAAGTAGTGACGAGACTAGATGTTTCCGAATACTCACTCCACAAGTATAATAACTGATTTAAGAACTGAAATAGCAAAATACACTACCAAAAAATTGCTATTTTCCGACTACTAATTCACACTACAATATAGTAGTCGGAATCTTTCGACTATACTAGTTGAAAAATTATAATTAATATTTTTGTAGTTTATTTATTTATATCCGACTACAGTTTCGACTGAAGTAGTCGTAAACATCAACGCAAATTTCCGTGAATTGAAGTTTCCAACTACTATAGTCGGACATAAAGTCGGCAAGAAAGGTTGACCAAATTTCCGACTACAATAGTCGAAACTATTAAAAACTTAATTTTTAATGTTTCGACTTCTGTAGTCGGATAGTTCACAAATTTTCGGGTCAAACTTTTAATTAAAAAAATCTATTGAAGTTGCCGACAACTGCAATCGAAAATCAAGTCAATAAACATTTTGACCAAAATAAAAAGATATTTCCAACTATTGTAGTCGGAAAATCCAAAATAATTGCACAATTAGGTTTTATTTCGATCATCTCGTCTCTCTTTTAGTCTCATCTCTCACTCTCTCCGCCGTACTCAGCTCTCAAACTCTCCAACGATTGTCGTATCACTCTTCCGGTAAGTCCACCGTTCTTCCGCCATGGTGGACAAAGATGCTCTCTCTTTTTTCAATTAGAAAAACATTATTACTATTGACATATACCGGATCTAAGTTTCTTATTATAACACTCAAATTATTTTAGCTTCCTACAACAATCTTCTTTCAATTCCAAGAATATTGAGGTGATCACAGTAATTGGTACGTACCCCAATTCGGTGCAGTTTTAAGACTGAATCCAAGTATCCAAAGCATTTTACATATTGTATCAAAGGTTTGAGCTTTTCTTTATCTTCAATTCTTTGACTCATCAGTTTCATCACTTTTTCTACTCTCATTTTTCTCTTTATTTTATAGTTTTTAACTGCTCTGCAATCTTGCAACAGTGGTTCTTCGATATGTTTATTTGGCATCCTTTTTTTATTTGTTTAATGTTGTGATTTTTGATTTGATCGGTTGACTTTCGCTATACGACTTCTAAAAGAGAGCTTGCTATGTAGGTGATGGGGCTAAACCCTTTTCAATACCATCAAATGAAATATTGTTAATGCTATTATTGTACCAGCTAAGCACATTGCACTTGACCACGTTGTCATAGACATAGAACGTGACCATGATTCGAACCATGGTTGGAACCAACTTCTTAGCTTTATCTCCATCCATATCTTCCATATAAACTTAGTCAAATTTCATTTCTTTACCCACTCTAAAAATAGGCAGTCCACGGTGCAGTGATTTAGCCAATAAGTGCACTAACCACACTACTTTTTATGCACCAAAAAAGCTTGCAAGAGTGGCTCAGGCCAAGCACGGTTCCAACCCAAAAAAGTTTGAACTTTTATCTAAATTCTATATCCTAATAATTTTTTAGAAAAAGTTAAAAGAGGGACCAGTGTCTCATGCTAAGGTCCTTGCGGAGACACATAAAAAAAAGAAGAAGGACGGTTCAAGAGAAGGATGGGTCGACACAAGTGCAGAGGAAATATATGTATGATCATAACTTTATGACTATTTTCATTTTACTTTGATATTAATATGTTTTACCATAATCCTTATTATTTTTATTTCAGGATGGATTTCATAGAAGCTTGGATGAATGGCGTCAAATGCAGCCTTCTTCTGAGGATGGTACTTTAATCCAACCGCCACCTGATGATATGACTTCAATATGGACAGATGTAGCAGGTGGTGTATCGAAAGGTAGAGTTTACGGGATTAGAGAACTACCTTCCTCTTGTCGTCCATCTCGATTGTTGTCGGATGCTTCTACTACACAAAATTAGGAAGAATTGAAAGTGATGCGAAAGCAGATTGATTACTTCAAAATAATGTGAAATAACCGAATATCACTTTGCTAAAGTGGATAAGCTCTGACTCTAAATGCGCTCAATCCTGTGTGCTATGTCCATATCTTGAAGGATTGTACTACCAGCCTCTGCCTCCCTGGCCATAGAGATCTTGATACCAAAATTCAACACCTCAGTGAACCTCATCTCATACTCCGTCATATGCATACGACCCTGTTGAAGGTGCTCGAATTGACCACGCATCTCCTCCCTCTTCTTTAAAGGAACAAACTTCTCTAAGAAGAGATGTGAAAACTGACTCCATGTGAGTGGAAGTGACCTTGCTGGCCTGCTACGTTGGCCCTTGAAGCTGAAAAGTAGTGAAAGCAACCATATTTGACTCCACCAAACCAAGATTCCACAAAATCTCCTCACAACCATCTAAGAAATCCTGTGCATCTGCCAAAGGATCACCATCATAACATGGATGACCCATCTTCTTGAATCGATCAAATATTTTTTGCTCCTTCTCAAACATAGCGGCCTCCAATACTGCACTAGAAGCAACCACAGGAGGATGTCCCTCAACCGTTACTACTCCTGGTATCTGATAAACAGCAGTAGCCTGCTCAGGAGTGTGAGTTGCAGGAGTCTGTACCCATCCCCCAGCCTGAGAAATAGCTAGGGCCACAGGAAGTACTCTGATCTATGCTAGGCCCTCCATAAGACCAACAAATGAACAAGAGCATCCTGAAGTACTGGGGTAGCAACAAACCCCTCCGGGATCTGAGCTAGTCCAACTAGCTCATCCTGATCAAAAACTTGTTCCTCCACCGGAGCTACTGGTGGCTCCACAACGATTGTCGTATTAGGGGCTCTAACTGCAGCTGGGGCTCTACCCCTACCTCTACCTCTACCATGGCCTCTCATGACCCTAGCCTAAGGGGCTGGTGCATGTCTACCTGTTCCCGATGAACGTGTTCTCAGCATCTACGAGAGAATATAAAGACAAGGATTCAAGCATCGGATCAATAAAGTCGCACGATAAAGAATTAAAGAATGGTAGTTTCCTAGCATCTCAGAGATAAGTACAAATATCTCTGTACCAATCCACAAGACTCTACTATACCTGCTCGTGACTCATGAGACCTATACAACATTGAGCTTTGATACCAACTTGTGACGATCAAAAATCCCACCTCAAGGCTGTGATGGCACCTAGCCAAACCTCCTAAGCAAGCCAACTCACAATCGACAAATAAAGTTCATTTTATTATTTAACAGAGATATATAGTTTTACAGATAGAAATAGTCTCAGAATAGTAACAATATCATATGTAACCAAAACACGTCCTAAACACAGCCTAAACACGACCAATATAGTACGACCCTAAGACTAGGTGGCACAATTGCACGAGCAAACTACAGAAATGAGATCAAGTCTGTAAATATGTGAAGATGTCTGAAATACAAATAAAGAATAATAAAGGAATAGGGACTGGGGAACTGCGAAGTAGATCCATGAAGTGTAGCTCACCCTAAGTCTCTATGTAGTCTCCTTTCTCAATCAGGAAGCTCTGCTAGGACCCACTTGAGGATCTGCAAGAAAATGATATGCAGAAGCGTAGTATGAGTATACCACAATCAGTGCCCAGTACGTATCAAGTCTAACCTCGAAGAAGTAGTGACGAGGCTAGATGTTTCCGAATACTTACTGCACAAGTATAATAACTGATTTAAGAACTGAAATAGCAAAATACACTATCAAAAAATTGCTATTTTTCGACTATTAATTCTAACTACAATATAGTTCGACTATACTAGTTGAAAAATTGTAATTAATATTTTTATAGTTTATTTATTTATATCCGTGTACAGTTTCGACTGAAGTAGTCCGTGAATTGAAGTTTCCAACTACTATAGTCGGACATAAAGTCAGCAAGAAAGGTTGACCAAATTTCCGAGATTAAGATATTAATTTTTAATATTTCGACTTCTGTAGTCGGATAGTGCACAAATTTTCTGGTCAGAATTTTAATTAAAAAATCTACTGAAGCTGCCGACTACTGCAATCGAAAATCAAGTCAACAAAAATTTTGACCAAACTAAAAAGATATTCCGACTGTTGTAGTCGGAAAATTTAAAATAATTGCACAACTAGGTTTTATTTCGATCATCTCGTCTGTCTTTTAGTCTCCTCTCTCTCTCTCCACCGAACTCAGCTCTCAACCTCTCCGACGAATATCGTATCACTCCTCCGGTAAGTCCACCGTTCTTCCGCCAAGTTAGACAAAGTTGCTCTCTCTTTTTTCGATTAGAAAAACATTATTACTATTGACATATACCGGATCTAAGTTTCTTATTATAACACTCAAATTGTTTTATCTTCCTACAACAATCTTCTTTCAATTCAACTCATCAGTTTCATCATTTTCTCTACTCTCCTTTTTCTCTTTATTTTATAATTTTTAACTGCTCTGCAATCTTGCAACAATGGTCTCTTGGATATGTTTATTTGACATCCTTTTTTTATCTTTTTAATGTTGTGATCTTTGATTTGATCGATTGACTTTCGCTATACGACTTCTAAAAGGGAGCTTGTTAGGAAGGTGATGGGGTTAAACCCTTTTCAATACCATAAAATAAAATATTGTTAATGCTATTATTGTACCAACTAAGCACCTTGCACTTGACCACATTGCCATAGACATAGAACCTGGCCATGATTCGAACCATGGCTGGAACCGACTTCTTAGCTTTATCTCCATCCATATCTTCCATATAAACTTAGTCAAATTTCATTTTTCTATCCACTCTAAAAATAGGCAGTCTACGGTGCAGTGATTTAGCCAATAAGTGCACTAACCACACTACCTTTGATGCACCAAAAAAGCTTGCAAAAGTGGCTCAGGCCAAGCACGGTTCCAACCCAAAAAAGTTTGAACTTTTATCTAAATTCTATATCCTAATAATTTTTTAGAAAAAGTTAAAAGAGGGACCAGTGTCTCATGCTGAGGTCTTTGCGGAGACACATAAGAATAAGAAGAAGGATGGTTCAAAAGAAGGATGGGTTGACACAAGTGTAGAGGAAATATATGTATGATCATAACTTTATGACTATTTTCATTTTACTTTGATATTAATTTATTTTACCATAATCCTTATTATTTTTATTTCAGGATGGATTTCATAAAAGCTTGGATGAATGGCGTCAAATGCAGCCTGCTTCTGAGGATGGTACTCTAATCCAACCGCCACCCGATGATATGACTTCAATATGGACAGATGTGGCAGGTGGTGTATCGAAAGGTAGAGTTTACGGGATTAGATAACTACCTTCCTCTTGTCGTCCATCGCGATTGTTGTCGGATGCTTTTACTGCATAAAATAAGGAAGAAATAGAAGCGATGCGAAAGAAGATTGAATTACCTCAAAATAGTTTGAAACAGCCGAATATCACTTTGCTAAAGTAGATAAGTTCATGAAAAAGCACATGCCCCAATCTTATGATGATGAAGAGGCATAATTTGATGATTAGTAGTGTGCTATGGATGTTTGTTATTCTTATATGTTTAGACTTTATATTTAGACTTTATGGTAGGTTTGGACATTGTGGCATGGTTAGACTTTATTATATTAGTGTCGATTTCTATTAGCTACGTAGACTTGATTTGAATGGTTTTGAGAATTTAGACTTTGATTAATGCTTTAGTTTGATATTAGTTAATTAGGTTTGAATGTTTGTTTGTTGAATGCTTTAGTAGTTTAAAATTTGGTTGGAGTTGATTGGTTGGAGTTTGTATTGGTTATTTAGCAAGTGGTGTAGCTAATAAAATGGCAGAATTCTGCCAAACAATATCTAGTTTTCCTACTATTGTAGTCGATTTATCCAAAAATAATGAATATTTCAACTATTGTAGTCTTTTCAGAAAATTAAACATTCCGACTATGGTGGTAGGAAAAGAAACTAAAAATAATTAATAATTAATTAATTTTATATAACTTTCCGACTAATGCAGCCAGAAATAATTTTTAAAATAAATAATTATTTAATTGATCCCGACTACTTCAGTCGGAAAATAACTCCCTTTTCGGATTTTTGGCAGAATAAAGTTTCCGTCTATTGTAGTCGAAAATATTTTTTTGACGTACCATTTTTCGATCATCACTCATAAGTCAATATTCGATCACCATGTCATGTGTGCCATAACTGTATCTCATATGTACGAGTAACGACCTGACCGGTATGCCTCTATACGCATTCGAGGATGAACGTTTGTTTAAGAGATGGAGAATGTAATGATCTGATCGGTCGTTTTGTATATTGTAGCTCTGTTCCCTTATTTATTGCCTCATCTATATTCATTTGTGGTCATGTGACTTGCCGGGGCGATTGGGTTTCAGGAAAGTTTCAGGGTGAATTAGGACACACAGTCCTAAGATTGAAAGCTTAAGTTGAAAGAGTTAACCAGAGTTTGACTTGTGTGTAGATGACTCTGGAATGGAGTTTTGATGGTCCCAATAGCTTTGTATGGTGATTTATGACTCAGGCGTCTGTCCGGATGTTGATTTGGAGGCCCATAGATTGATTTGTTATTTTTTGGCGAAAGTCAGAAAGTTGAAGGTTTGGAAGGTTAAGAGTTCGACCGATGGTTGAATTTATTGATATCGGGCTCAGATTGTGACTTCGGGAGTTGGTATAGGTCCAGTTTGTCATTTGGGACTTGCACACATAATTTGAGGTCATTCGGAGTTAGTAAGGCTTGTTCGGCGTAAGTTTTGAATTTGAAAATGTTCAATAGTTCATTAGGCTTGAATTGGGGTGTGATTCATAGTTTTGATATTGTTTGATGTGATTTAAGGCCTCGAGTAGGTTGGTGTTATATTTTGGGATTGGTTGGTATGTTTGGATTGGTCTCGGGGGGGCTGGGTGTGTTTCGGGTTGAGTTCGGACCAATTGGTGGCTTAGAAGAATTGCTTACGACTACTGAAATCTCGTGCTTTCACACCTGCGGCATTTGGGTCGCAGGTGTGGCACCACAAAAGTGGCTCTAAGGCCGCAGATACGAGTTTTGGCTAGGTGTAGTTGGGTCCGCAGGTGCGCAACCACAGAAGCGGATTTTGGGATGGTTGGCGAGGGACCGCATGTGCGGTAATTAGTCCGCAGAAGCGGGAGCGCAGGTGCACCCTTTTGCCCGCAGAAGAGGAATTCGCTGGGTCTTGAGTGAGGCCTCATCTGTGATAATTTTTCCGCATCTGCGATAATATTTCTGTAGATGCGATTGTTTTTCCGCAGATGTGGAATTCACTGGCATAACAGCTTGGACGAGGGTTTTAATTCATTTATCACATTTTGAAATAGAGAGCTCGGTTTTGGGTGATTTTGGAGGGGTATTTCATGATTTGGATTGGGGTAAGCGTTTTTGACTAGGATTTGTCCATTATTCATGATTCCAACTTTATTTTTATCATTTGAAAATGCTCTTGTTGTTGTTTTTATCATTTAATTAGTGATTTGAATTAGAAAAATTGAGGATTTTTGTAAAATAATTCCTAAAGTATAAAATGAGAATTTGAAGGTTGATTTGAGGTCGGAATGAGTATTCGGAATATGTGAGTTTGGTCGGGTTCCGAGATGCAGACCTAGGGTTGATGTTTTGAGTTGACTTTTTGATTTTCATTAAAGATCAAATCTTTATTATCCGAAATTATTTTCTATGGCTTTTATGTTTGATATTAAGTTATTTTGGCTAGTTTCGAGTCGTACAAAGTTGGATTTGCATTGGAGGCTTATTAGTGAATTGATTTAGCTTCTTTGATGTAAGTATCTTGCCTAACTTTGTGTGGGGGAAGCTACCCTTTATGATTGGATTTGATTGTGCTATTTGAATTATGTGGAAGACGTGTACATGAGGTGACAAGTGTTTACACGGGCTTTTATATTAAAATTGAATGGTTTAGACTCTCAGGTTATTCCTAAGTATTTAATTGAAGTTGTTATCATTTGTTCTATCTTGTGTTGACAAGCTTGTTCTTACATGCCTTAATTAATGTTGTCATTACATGTTCTAGTTTCCATTGTGGAGGTTGCTCTTATATGCATTTATTAGTAGTTGTTGATACATGCCATTGTTTACGTTGTTGAGTTATTCTCATGCATTTAGTCTTAGTTGCTATTTCATGCTATCTTTTTCATTGTTAAGCTTATGCTATGTACTTGAATTGGAAGTTACCATTTCATGGGGATACTTTTATTGTTGAGTTATTGAAGTTGTAGTAGTGAAAGCTATTAACTTATTGTGGTTGAAGTTGTTGATTATTGGAATATCTTTCCTTGTTGAGTTATTTCTCATTCATTTTGTTATTATTGAGATTCTTGTACATATTATGGTTGAGCAGTGGGCTATGTGTTGTGAAGACATTGGTTTTGCTGACTTTGGCAATGTTGAGGCATATGGGCACGTGTGGGCAAGTGGATTATTGTGTTGTGATATTGGTACGCATGCAGTGGTATAAGGGTGGGTATTGAAATGCATCTGGTGATATAAGGTGGGATTTATACGTGTGTTGCTAGTAAGAGAATTACTTGAAGCCACGCAGTGAGATAAGGGGGCTAAAACGCGTATAGAAATTTCGGGAACAATATTTTTAAAGTAAATGCAAGGCTCACGCGGCAATATAAGGAAGATTGTGATTGAAAATTGTGAAATGTAAAAATGAGGCGTTGTGCTTCGGATGTGATTTTTGTTGTACATCCTATGTTGAAAACGCTTGTTGATGGAACAATTATTGTTATTCCTTCATTTGTTTTACTTGTACTTTGACTATATTCGATTATTTGTTAATCTTATCATATGTTCATTTTTTATTGTCCTTTATTGCTTTGATATCCGCGATTAGCCTTACTTCATTGTACTGTTTTATTGTCATTTACGTCCTTGCCTTCCGTTATTTAGATTATATTAATATTTTACTTAGATTTGTATGTCTAGTAGGTGTCATGACCTGTCCTTGTCACTACCCTACCGAGGTTAGATTTGATACTTATTGGATACTGTTGTGATGTACTTATGCTATGTTTCTGCTTATTTTTGAAAATTCAGGTTTATCTGCTCGTGCCGGACACCACTGATTTGACCAAATGTTCCAGAGATTTCAAGGTATACCTACTTGATACTCACAGGCCTTGGAGTCATCTTCTGTTATTCTATTAAATGCTTTTGTGTGTTAGGCTTACATAGTCTTAGAGACTAGGTGCCATTACGACTACCTCAGGTGGGATTTTTGGGTCGTGGCAAGTTGGTATTAGATCTCTAGGTTCATAGGTGCTATGAGTCATAAGTAAGTTTAGTAGAGTCTTGCGGATCGGTAAGGAGAAATATGTACTTATGTTCGAAAGGCTAAGGGACCATTAGGAAATTTCACTTCATTGATTCCTTATCGAGCAGATTTGTTGATTTTAAAATTTGAACCTTCTTCTTTGTATTCTCTCACAGATGGAATGGGGCCTAGGTAGAGGCCGAGGAGGGGCACGTGCTGCATCCAAAGCACCTACCCTAGCAGCGACTGAGGAGCCACCAGTAGCTCCAGTTGGGAGACAGGCACCCGAGGCACATGTTGTTAACCCTAGACATTAGGAGACCCTAACACACTTCTGGAGTATGTTCCGTACTCTAGCTCAGGCAAGATTGATCCCGGTTGCTCCAGCTATATCTCAGGCTGGGGGAGGATCTCAGGCTCTTGCAGCCCGTACTCCAGAGCAACGGGTCCATGTTGATTAAGTTCCAGGAGTTTTGCATGCACAAGCCGTTCTTTCGGTTCAACTTGAGGTCAGGCCAGAGGCATCTGAGGAGGAGCAGAGGATACTTGAGAGGTTCAAGAAGTATGATCCTCCTACTTTTAGTTGCGCAGTTACTGATGATGCGCAGGATTTTCTAGACAAGTGCCACTGTATTCTCCGCACCATAGGTATTGTGGAGGTGAGCGGAGTTGCATTTACTACATTTCAGCTGTCAGGAGTGGCATATAGGTGGTGGCAGGCTTACAAGGAGGGTAGTCTAGATGATGCAGCCCCACTCACTTGGGCTCAGTTTTCAGATATGTTTTTTAGAGAATTTGTTCCCCACACCCTCCAGGAAGCATGGCGCACAGAGTTTGAGCAGCTGCGTGAGGGGACTATGGCAGTATCATAGTATGCCATCAGATTCAGTGAGTTGTCTCGACATGCACCTGCCTTAGTTTCTACAGTTAGAGAGTGAGTCCACAGATTTATCGAGGGGCTCAGTTATGGTCTTAAATTCAGCATGGCTCAGGAGTTGAAGACGGATACTCTATTTTAGCAGGTTGTAGAGATCGCTTGGAAGATAGAGGGTATGCGGGGCCATGAGAGATAGGATAGGGAGGCCAAGAGGCCTCAAGATTCTAGAGGGTTTAGTGGTGCCCGCGCTCCAATTGTAGCTCGTCGTGGCAGAGGTTATGTGAGTCGAGCAGTTCATTTAGTACCCCCATCTGCTCGCAGCACTCCATCTGTTCCGAGGTCTCAGATCACCTATTATGCCCAACCACTTTCCAGTTTACCTCCTGCATGGGGTGCTTTCAGAGGTCAGTCTAGCCGACCAGGACAGAGTCAGTTTCAGCAGCCATGCCCATAGAGAGCTTGTTCCGAGTGTGATGATACCATGCATATGGTGAGGGACTATCCTAAACTTAGGAGGGGTGCACATCCATAGGCTACATAGGCTCCACGGATTCCACAAGGTCCAAAGGTTCACAGAC
This sequence comes from Nicotiana otophora, assembly GCA_000715115.1. Taxonomy (NCBI): domain Eukaryota; kingdom Viridiplantae; phylum Streptophyta; class Magnoliopsida; order Solanales; family Solanaceae; genus Nicotiana; species Nicotiana otophora. The sequence goes on along the minus strand of AWOL01S0038027.1, from coordinate 40,349 downwards.
TATGGTTTCTGCTCCAGTTATCGATCCACCTGCACCGCCAGATAGGGCTGGGGGTCAGGCGGGTAGAGGTCGCCCTAGAGGGGGAGACAAGGCTCGTTTATATGATTTTCCTTGTAGGACGGAGGCTGTTGCATCGGTTGCTGTCATCACAGGTATTGTCCAGGTCTGTCATAGGGATGGATCAGTTTTATTTGATCCGGGTTCTACTTATTCATATGTGTCATCTTACTTTTCTCTATATTTGGATATATCTCATGATTCTTTGAGTGCTCCTATATATGTGTCCACGCTTGTAGGAGATTCTATTATTGTAGATCGTGTTTACCGGTCGTGTATGGTCATTATTGGTGGTTATGAGACTAGAGCTGATCTATTGCTACTCAATATGGTAGACTTTAACGTGATATTGGGCATGGATTGGTTGTTGCCCTATCACGCTATTCTGCATTGTTACGCCAAGACTGTGACATTGGGTATGCCAGGGTTGTCGCGGTTGGAGTGAAGGGGTACATTAGATTATATTGCTAGCAGGGTGGTGTCCTTTCTGAAGGCACATCGAATGGTTGAGAAGGGGTGTGAAGAATATCTAGCCTTTGTGAGGGATGTTAGTGCTGATACTTCTATTGTCGAGTCAGTTTCGATAGTGAGAGATTTCTGAGATGTGTTCCCAACAGACCTATTGGGCATGCCGCCCGATAGGGATATCGATTTTGACATTGACCTGGTGCTAGGCACTCAGTCCATTTCTATTCCACCACATCATGCGACATTAGTGGAGTTTAAGGAATTAAGGGAACAACTTTAAGAGCTACTTAATAAGAGTTTCATCCGACCAAATATCTCGCCTTGTGGTGCTCCAGTTCTATTTATGAAGAAGAAAGGCGGCTCTATGAGGATGTGCATTGATTATAGGCAGCTGAACAATGTTATAGTCAAGAACAAGTACCCATTACTGTGTATTGATGATCTGTTCGACCGGCTTCAGGGTGATCAGGTATTCTTGAAGATTGATTTGAGGTCAGGGTACCACCAGTTGACGATTCGGGATTTAGATATTCCGAAGACTGCTTCCAGAACTCACTATAATCATTATGAGTTTTTAGTGATGTCATTTGGGTTGACCAAAGCCCTAGTAGCCTTTATGCACTTGATGAACAGTGTGTTCCTGCCATATCTTGATTCTTTAATCATCGCGTTCATTAACGACATATTGGGGTAGTCTCGCAGTTGGGAGGATCACGAGCAACACTTGAGTTAAAATGCAAAAATCACCAAGTGTGAGTTTTGGCTTGATTTGGTGGCGTTCTTTGGGTCATGTGGTGTCTAGTGAGGGTATTAAGGTGGATATGAAGAAGGTGAAGGCAGTTCAAAGTTGGCCCAGATCGTCTTCTGCTACAGATATCCAGAGTTTTCTAGGTTTGGCTAGTTATTATTGCCATTTTATGGAGTGTTTTTCATCCATCGTAGCTCCTTTGACTAGGTTGACTCAGAAGGGTTCCCCATTCAGGTAGTCTGTGAGTATGAGGAGAGTATTCAGAAGCTCAAGATTGTCTTGATCACAACTCTAGTTCTAGTTTTGTCTTCAGCATCGGGTTCTTATAATGTTTCGCGGATTGGCATCAGATGTGTATTGATGAAGGAGGGTAGGGTGATTGCTTATGCTTTGCGTCAGTTGAAACCCCATGAGAAGAACTACCTAGTACATGATTTAGAGTTGGCTGCCATTATTCACGCATTAAAGATTTGGAGGCACTATCTCTACGACATGTCTTGTGAGGTATTCACAAATCATAGGAGTTTACAACACTTGTTTAAGAAAAAGGATCTGAACTTGAGGCAGCGGAGGTGGTTAGAGTTGTTGAAAGACTATGATATCACCACTTTATATCATCCCGGGAAGGACAATGTGGTCGACGATGCCTTGAGTAGGAAGGCGGAGAGTATAGGTAGCCTTGCATATATTCCAGTTGGGGAGAGACTGTTAGCATTGGATGTTCAGGCTTTGGCCAATCAGTTCATGAGATTAGATGTTTTGGAGCCTATTCGGGTTCTTTCTTGCGTGGTTTTCCGGTCTTCTTTAAATGAGTGTATCATAGCACATTAGTACGATGATCCCCAATTGCTTGTCCTTAAGGACATGGTGCAGCATGGTGATGCCAAGAAGGTTTCTATTAGAGATGATGGGGTGTTGCGGATACAGGGCCGAATTTGTGTGCCTAATATGGATGAGTTGCGTGATTTGATTCTTGAGGAGGCCCACAGTTTATGGTATTCCATCCATCCGGGTGCCTCTAAGATGTATCAGGATTTGAGGTAGCACTACTGGTGGAGAAGAATGAAGAAAGATATATTAGACTATGTGGCTCGATATTTGAACTGTAAGTAGGTGAAGTACGAGCATTAAAGGGCGGGCGATCTGCTTTAGATACTTGAGATTCCATAGTGGAAGTGAGAGCACATCATTATGGATTTCGTTGTTGGACTCCCACGGACCTTGAAGAAATTTGACGCAATGTTATTGTGCATAGACTGACAAGTCTGCACACTTCATTCCAATTGTGACTACCTACTCTTCGTAGCAGCTGGCTCAAACATATATCTGTGAGATTGTATGTCTTCATGGTGTGCCGGTGTCTATTATTTTTGATCGACGAATATTTTTCTGGAGAGTTATGCAGCGTAAGTTATGCATATAGTTCGAGCTGAGCACGGCATTTCACCCCCAGACGAACGGGCAATCCAAGCACACCATTCAGATCTTAGAGGATATGCTACGTGCATGTGTTATGAAATTCGGGGGTTCATGGGATTAGTTCTTACCACTTACAGGGTTTGCCTACAACAACAGATACCAATCTAGTATCCAGATGGCTCCTTATGAGGCCTTATATGGGAGGCAGTGTCGTTGTCCAGTTGGTTGGTTTGAGCCGGGGGAGGCTAGGTTGTTGGGCACTGATTTGGTTTGGGATGCCTTGGAGAAAGTTAAATTAATTCAGGATCTGCTTCATACAACACAATCTAGGCAAAAGAGTTATGCTGACCGAAGGGCTTGTGATGTAGAATTTATAGTAGGAGAGAGATTTTTGCTCAGAGTTTCACCCATGAAGGGTGTGATGAGATTCATGAAGAAGGGCAAGTTTTGCCCTAGGTATATTGGTTATTTTGAGATCCTTAAGAGAGTTGGTGAGGTGGCCTACAGACTTGCTTTGCCACCCAGCTTATCGGTAGTTCACCCGATTTTCCATGTTTCCATGCTCCGATAGTATTATGGTGAACTGTCTCATGTATTAGATTTTAGCTCAGTCCAATTGGACAAGGATTTGACTTATGTTGTAGAGCCGATGGTTATATTGGATAGGCAGGTCCGTAAGTTGAGGTCTAAGAACATTGTTTCAGTGAATGTTCACTAGAGAGGCCAATCGGTCGAGGAGGCGACTTAGGAGACCGAGCATGACATGCAAAGTCGATATCCTCACCTTTTCAGCACTTCAGGTATGTCTCTATACTCGTTCGTGGATGAATGTTTGTGTAAGATGGGGAGAATGTAATGACCTGTCACGACCCAAAATCCAATTAGTCGTGATGGCACCTAACCCAACCCGCTAGGTAAGCCAACTTTCAACTATCCAATTCCAATAACAATTATTAAAGTAATTTAAGTAAATAAAGATCTTAATCTTATACATTCCCCAAGAACTGGTAGTACAAATCATGAGCTTCTAAGAATAGAATTTACAAAGCTGATATGAAGTAAATACATCTTCTGTTTGAAAGGTACATAAACAGAGTTTTTTTTTATAATCTAAGGCTACCATGAACAAGAGGCAGCTACCATAAGAACGCGGGTACTTCTTCAAATCCGGCAACCATCGAGCACTGCAACAACAACAGCCAATATCTTCACGCAATGTGCAGAAGTATAGTATCAGTACAACCGACTCCATGTACTGAGTAAGTAACAAACCTAGCCTTAGGTTGAAAGTAGTGACGAGCTTTTACCAAGTTCGGGTCCCAAACCAATAGTCCACAACATTCCATAACAACGTAAAGTAAATAATACAAGAAGTAACTCAAAAATAAAATGCTCAGCTAAATCATGATTTTCTAAAAATAGTTCTTCCTTTCAAGTACATCAGTGAAAAACCCAAATCGTTTACCGAAGTTACCAAAAATATGAATAAGTTGGAAAACAGTAATTTTCCCAAAATCCTTTCAATAATAAATAGGATGTTTCATTTTCTTTCTAGATAACCCGTGTAAAACAAATGCCTCACTATGCCTATCTGTCAACATGTGTGAGAAATCATAAATGATGTGATACTGTACAGCATGAGAAAAATACATCTATATGCCTGTATGTTATGTGTGCATGTCAGTGCGATGCAACTTAGTGATAAAATCATATGCATACTCTCAGAGTATCACAGTTACTCAATCCTCCCAATCAATCAGTCCTCCCAATCGCTCAGTACTTGCACTCGGCACTCGCACTCAGTAGGTACTTGCGCTCACTAGGGGTGTTCAGACTCATGAGGGGCTCCTACAGCCCAAACGCAATAATCTGCATGGACAACTCGCGTGCTGCACGGACAACTCACGTGCTATAATAATATCTGGATCCATACGGACAACTCACGTGCTATAATAATATCTGGATCTGCACAGACAACTCACGTGCTACACGGACAACTCACGTGCTATAATAAAGCCTATAAGGCCTGTTGGAGGCGGGCAGCCCCGATCCACATAATAATCCTCATAATTAGGCCTTCGGCCTCACTCAGTCATCAATCTCTACAGTCTCTCTCTCATGGGCTCACAATGCCATGAATATAGCCCAAAATGATGATATGATGTATCAATAAATAATAATAGAGACTGAGATATGATATGTAATGACATGAATATGACTGAGTATGAATTTTCAATTTAAAACAAATAATTCACAGCAATATGACCTCTGCGGGTCTCAATAATACTGGCACATAGTCTCAACATGATTTTTAATACGATTTTCAGCTCAATTTTTTTAACATATAAAACTGCATGAAAAATGCCAAGATTATTTAACTACAAAATTCCACAGAAATAATTATGTCACAATTTCTATAGTGCACGCCCACACGCCTGTTACCTAGCATGTTCATACCCTCACCTCCAAGATTAGAAGAGTTACTTACCTCGAATAAGCCAAATCTAATGTCGAGCAAGCTAAGCAATACTCCAGAAATTTCATTCTGCGTGTATCAACTTCCAAACGGCTCGAATCCCAAGTTGTGTCGAACAATTTCTCTCCAAAATGACCAAAATGAGAAAACTGTCGGAAACCCACATTTTAACACTTCCTAGGCATTTCCGCACCTGCAGTGCCTGGGCTCACACCTGCGCATCCGCTTTTGCGGACGAAAATGCGCACCTGCGAAAATAGCCGGCCTTCTCAAATCTCGCATCTGCGGCGCCCTTCTCGCATCTGCGGGCTCGCAGATGCACATACCCCATCGCTCATACGGCCTCGCACATGCGGCAATTTCTTCGCACCTGCGAGCACTTCCTAGTTCCACGCTTGGCCGCTTCTGCGACTGGTTGCGCGCACATGCGGCTTCGCACCTGCGATCAAAATCGTCGCAGGTGCGATCACACCAGTAGGCAGCAGTTCCAGCATTTCCTTAAGTTTGAATTTGACCTGTTAACTATCCAAAACTCACCCGAGGCCCTCGGGACCACAATCAAATATACCAACAAGTCCCATAACATAATACGGACCTACTCGAGGCCTCAAATCACACCTAATGACATCAAAACGACGAATTACACCTCAATTCAAAATCAACGAACTTGAACTTTCAAATTCTATATCTTGTGCCAAAACATATCAAATCAATCCGGAACGACTTCGAATTGTGCACACAAGTCATAATTGACGTAACGGACCTATTAAAATTTCCATAATTGAAATCCGATCTCGATATCAAAAAGTCAACTCCCCGATCAAACTTTCCAAAAATTCAACTTTCGGCATTTCAAGCCTAATTCTATTACGAACCTCTAAATAATTTTCCATACACGCTCCTAAGTCTAAAATCACCATACGGAGCTACTGGAATCATCAGAATTCAATTTCGAGGTTGTTTACACATAAGTGATTATTCAGTCAACTTTTCCAACTTAAGTTTTCAATTATGAGACTAAGTATCTCATTTCACTCTGAAATCCTTCCAGACCCGAACCAACTAACCCGATAAGTCATAAATCAATTTTAAGGCATAAATTGAGCAGTAAATGGGGGAACGAGATTGTGATATGCAAAACGACCGGTTGGGTCGTTACATTCTCCCCCACTTAAACATATGTTGATCCTCGAACGTGCCAAGAGTTGTTTCCAAGCCATCAAATCGTTGTTCCACCTAACCACGCACGAACCCGAGGGTGAACCCACGTCACCTTATTCCATATAAGCTTGACAACGCAATACAACTGAAATTATTGATTTAACTTTAGCCCATAAACCTTGGAATTTAATTTCCAACCTTTAGAATTTCTTTCAATACACGAATCTTACATTTACACACTGTATGAGTTTGAACAAGCTGTATCAAGCCATAACCATAACCATAACCACGGACATAACCACCCAACATATTACACAACTCGCACGCTCGTAGCACCATTCCTGATTACAGTGACTTTTCTAAAACCAACCAAATACTAGTATTAAACCCATATCGAACCAAACCTCATCCCAAAAACCTTCGTACATTGTTGATAATAAAAGAAACACACAAAATTTCATGATCACTTACCAGATCAACAAGCCACAAAGCTCTCTCGCCCCAACGAGAACCATAATCACTTTCTAAGCTGACTTTCAATATTATCCTTCCGAACATGCCGTAATCAAACCTGATAGTACCCATTCTAGGTCCAATGACCTTATATTACTAAACACAACTATTCCACAGACATGTCGCACCAATATAACTCAGAGCCATAACCCGTGCCATCCGTGCACCAATACGCAATAATTCAAATGTACTCAGTCATGGAAAATAACTCAAATGAGAGAACTGTCCCGCAAGATTAACAAGTACTGCCACAACGAAATGCTGAAAATACATCGCACACCATAGAACCATCACCTGATTCTAACACAAGGTTCATACCTTAACATAACTCCGTTGTAATGCGCGACCCCATCCAAACGTTGGTCCATATTATATAGCCCGAGCCACCCTGCTCAAAATTAATAACCACGGAGAGGAAAATGACACAATGCCACACAAAACCTGAAAGAACATAACCAATACGCAATCAATCATGCAATACCCAAATGCTCATCTCGTTCAAATTCTGCCATAAGGCCCCCAATAGAACCGCACCATGTGTGCACATAACCAATGAATCACAACTCCTCGTAGCATAAAGGAGTAACTCACATATCATTTCAGAATACGAATAAGTTCAACATCAACCGAATGGCACATCCCTCAACAATAATAGTATAGAGCCAACCATTCCAGCTCAGTGTAGAATATACATCTTAATTGGGCCTACCAATGGACCCCCAAATCAACTCTGGTCACCCAAAATAAATAAATAACCCTCCAAAAATTCACAATGACAGAGTCATAATACATACCATTATCTGGCTAGCTTCGGCCACGACTTCACAGTCCGCAACCATGAAACAATCTGCTCCAAATCCATAGAACACATGAATCACTATTTTTGATTCCATCTCCACCGCCCGAATGTCTAACACATCTCTCATACACAATCATCCCACGAGGAATATTTCTCCCATTCTTTCTTGCCACATAGCAACGTCTTAAAATCAACGGTCGATCAACTAGGAAAATGCCGCAATACCTATAAAATATCCATAATTCAAAGCATAGTGCGCCTTCTGAAATATATACTCCACTCACGTAATACCAAATAGTGATAGCATTCATCTAAACATCGAAAACTGTTCATCCCCTCTAAGAATTTATGACCTCCCTTTCAAAGCTAAACAGTGACCTTGCACAGGCCAACCTTAATCCCACACAACACACTGCATCTATCATTCCATCATTTGAAAAATACGCGAACCTTATAATCATTATGAGTCACAAGTAAAATACATATCCGATCAGCCAGAAGCCTCCCATTTGATCCCATCCGGTAGAAAATCACAATACTCAACATGCTCCTCAAGCCGGTAGGAAAACACCCATCTCAACCCGTGGTAGCAATCCTCGAGAATGCCTTGGAATCCATTTGCACATAATCAAGCCATCAGAGTTGAATCTCTCTAGCTCAACCAAGCCACGCAGGTCACCAAACCCAGGTGTATTGCCACAAAGCACCTGTAGAAAACCCCCACATCATAAGCACCAAGAGAACCGATCATATCCATTACCATACTGATCCAACCTACTACTCGTTTGTCTTATTTTCTCCAAGTTTCTTCTGAATCTGTCTTCAGATTGATACTTCTCTTTGCTAAATGCCATGATCTTTAGCCATAGCTCACCCCACAAACCTAGCATAGAACCACAACGCCCTACGGCCCATAAGCAACTGTATTGTTTTTAAGCACCTTAAAAAATACCACAACTATAACACTCACTTTGAGAATACCTTATGTGAATTTGAAATTATTCTTCTTACCTTTCTTATACTAAAATGTAGAATCCATAGTCATACAGAATTTCCGCAAGTCCAGGCACCATCAAATGTAAATCTCAAATTTTATCCATACACAAGTCCGGTAAAATTCTCAATTGCTATATATAGACCTCGAACCTATTGGAACCTTCTCGAGAGTCACCCACTTTGCTCAATCCAAATTACACCGCCCAAATGGGACAAAAGACATGTGCCCCAATAGCACAACAATACTCAAAGAATTTATTCTACTTTTTAATACCACCGATCAATTTCATACTCTATGGGCACTACATCATTCACAAATAACAATTCACTCATCCCACAATTTGCATATACTCATAAAGCGCAATACAAGCCGTATCCATACATTTTCTTACTCGAGTCATTTTCGAACTCTCCCTCTGCAAGTCATCACTAATTCCTAAGTATACTTCAGACCAAAACAAAAATTTGACACATACCCATGAATTGATTTGTCCATAGCAGACTCCCCTACTTGGCTCAAAGCTGTAGATTAAAACATTCTATAACTCACAATACCAATACTTTATTACTGCCATAATGCCACAGTCAGTTCAACGAAACTTCTTCTCAAACTCATGCAATGCCAACCATAAAAATACCCCAAATCCTCCGCTAAGCTCGCAATCATTCTCTTGACACGCAAGTCAACTTTCTCAGCCAGATTCAAATTCAAATCTCCACATATATGCCCCGTCGGCAGAAAAGAAACTCTCTACTCACATCATAAGGAATACACCTACGTAGATTACTCCGCAGGGGATAACCCACCTTCTTAACATTAAATTAATATCTTGTTATACCCTTTCGCAGTCACAATTACTACGCAATCACTTAATCTTTCCAAGTCCAAACTTATTAACCAGACATGAGAATTTAGTTTGTCCCAAAACTTAACAACATGAAAGATCCTTCAAAACATTCATACTTGAGACTATACGTCACATCAAAACGAAAATCAAGCACCCAATGGCCTTTCCTTTACATTTCACGGAAACACTTCTCGTCACATTCAAATCGACTTAACACATCCCGCAGTTATGTCATACTCATCCCACGGCCATTCCACCATTCATCGAGCCACCAATTTCACTCGTAGGGACATTACCAGACTTAAGAGTACAAATGTACAAGTTACAACTGAAGCTACCGAGATAGCCAATCACCAAAACACAGTATACACTCTCGAACTTCATTCATAGAATGCCAAGCCGAAGATATACAACTGATACCGAGCGCTCATATGCGCATACGAATACGTGGAAGGAATTCAAAGAGTTATGTCTCAAGACGAATCAATCCCGCACGATAAGGAAAGAAAGATGGGAAGTATATATCCTAAATGCCTTGTAGCCTCTCGAAGATAAGTATGGACGTCATCATACCGATTCGCAAGACTCTACTAGAAAGTTTCTCATGACTTGTAGAACCTATGAACCTAGAGCTCTGATACCACCTTGTCACGACCCAAAATCCAATTAGTCTTGATGGCATCTAACCCAACCCGCTAGGTAAGCCAACTTTCAACTATCCAATTCCAATAACAATTATAAAAGCAATTTAAGTAAATAAAGATCTTAATCTTATACATTCCCCAAGAATTGGTAGTACAAATCATGAGCTTCTAAGAATAGAATTTACAATGCTGATATGAAGTAAATACATCTTCTGTTTGAAAGGTACATAAACAGAGTTTTGTTTTAATAATATAAGGCTACCATGAACAAGAGGCAGCTACCATAAGAACACAGGTACTTTTTCAAATCCGGCAACCATAGAGCACAGCAACAACAACAGCCAATATCTGCACGCAACGTGAATAAGTGTAGTATCAGTACAACCGATCCCATGTACTGAGTAAGTAACAAACCTAGCCTTAGGTTGAAAGTAATGACGAGCTTTTACCAAGGTCAGGTCCCAAACCAATAGTCCACAACATTCCATAACAACGTAAAGCAAATAATACAAGAGGTAACTCAGAAATAAAATACTCAGCTAAATAATGATTTTCTAAAAATAGTTCTTCCTTTCAAGTACATCAATGAAAAACCCAAATCGTTTACCGAAATTGCCAAAAATATGAATAAGTTGGAAAACAGTAATTTTTCCAAATTCCTTTCAATAATAAATGAGATATTTCATTTTCTTTCTTGATAACCTGTGTAAAAAAAATGCCTCACTATGCCCATCTGTCAACATGTGTGAGAAATCATAAATGATGTGATACTGTACAGCATGAGAAAAATACATCTTTATTCCTGTATGTCATGTGTACATGTCAATGCGATGCAACTCAGTGATAAAATCATATGCATACTCTCAGAGTATCACAGTCACTCAATCCTCCCAGTCACTCAGTCCTCCCAATCGCTCAGCACTCGAACTCGGCACTCGCACTCAGTAGATACCTGCGCTCACTGGGGGTGTTCATACTCATGAGGGGCTCCTACAGCCTAAGCGCTATAATCTGCACGGATAACTCATGTGCTATAATAATATCTGGAGGCGCACGGACAACTCACGTGTTGCACGGATAACTCACGTGCTATAATAATATCTGGATTCGCACAGACAACTCACGTGCTATTTAATATGCTGGCACATGGCCTTAACAGGATTTTTAATATGCTTTTCAGCTCAATTTCTTTAACACATAAAACCGCATGGAAAATGCCAAGATTATTTAACTACAAAATTCCACAAAAATAATTATGTCATAATTTCTATAGTGCACGCCCACACGCCCGTCACTTAGATGTGCGTCACCTCCCAACAATTTACATAATACATATATTCAGGGTTCGTACCCTCACCTCCAAGATTAGAAGAGTTACTTACCTCGAACAAGCCAAATCCAATGTCGAGCAAGCTAAGAAATGCTCCAGAAATTCCATTTTGCGCGTATCAACTTCCAAACGGCTCGAAAACCAAGTTGTGTGGAAACAATTCTCTCCAAAATCGCCCAAACCGAGCTCCAAAATTACCAAAATGAGAAAACTCTCAGAAACCCACATTTTAACACTGCCCAAGCATTTCCGCACCTGCGGTGCCTGGGCTCGCACATGCGCATCCGCTTTTATGGAAGAAAATGCGCGACTGCAGAAACAGCCGGCATTCTCAAATCTCGCATCTGCGGCGCCCTTCTCTCATCTGCGGGGTCGCAGATGCGCATACCCCTTCGCACATGCAGCCTCGCAGATGCGGCAATTTCTTTGCACCTGCGAGCACTGCCCAGTTCCACTTTTGGCCGCTTCTGTGAGTGGTTGCGCGCACGTGCGGCTTCGCACCTGCGATCAAAATCTTCGCAGGTGTGATCACACCAGTAGGCAGCAGTTCCAGCATTTCCTTAAGTCCGAATTTGATCTGTTAACCATCTGAAACTCACCCGAGGGCCCCGAGACCTCAATCAAATATACCAACAAGTCCCATAACATAATACGGACCTACTCGAGGCCTCAAATCACACCTAATAACATCGAAACGACGAATTACACCTCAATTCAAAATCAATGAACTTGAACTTTCAAATTTTATATCTTGTGCCGAAGCACATCAAATCAATCTGGAACGACTTCAAATTTTGCACACAAGTCATAATTGACGTAACAGACCTATTAAAATTTCCATAATCAAATTCTGAACCCAATATCAAAAAGTCCACCCCCCGGTCAAACTTCCCAAAAGTTCAATTTTCGGCATTTCAAGCCTAGTTCTACTACGGACCTCCAAATAATTTTCTGGACACACTCCTAAGTCCAAAATCACGATACAGAGCTACTGGAATCATCAGAATTCCATTCTGAGGTCGTTTACACAAAAGTGAATATCCGGCCAACTTTTTCAACTTAAGTTTTCAATTATGAGACAACTGTCTCATTTCACTCTGAAATCCTTCCGGATCCGAACCAACTAACCCGATAAGTCATAAATTAATTGTAAGGCATAAATTGAGCAGTAAATGAAGGAACAGGACTGTGATACTCAAAACGACCGGTCGGGTCGTTACATGACCCGACCAGTCATTTTGTATATTGTAGCCATATTTTCTTTTTTTTGCCTCATCTATGTTCATTTGTAGTCATATGACTTGGCGGGGTGGTTGGGATTCGAAAAGGTTTTGGGGTTAATTGGGACACAGTCCCAAGGGTGGAAGCTTAAGTTGAAAGAGTTTACTGGAGTTTGACTTGTGTGTAGATAACTCAGGAATGGAGTAATGATGGTTCCAATAGCGTCGTATGGTGATTTTGGACTTAGGCGTATGTCTGGATGTTGATTTTGAGGTCCGTAGGTTGATTTGTTGCTTTTTGGCAAAAGTTAAAAAGTTAAAGGTTTGAATGGTTGAGAGGTTTGACCGAGGGTTGAATTTATTGATATCGGGCTCAGATTGTAACTCTGGGAGTTGGTATAGGCCCGTTGTGTCTTTTGGGACTTGCACGCAAAATTTGAGGTCATTTGGAGTTGGTTAGGCTTGTTGGGCTAAGTTTTGAATTTGGAAATGTTCATTAGTTCATTACGCTTGAATTGGGGTGTGATTCATAGTTTTGATGTTGTTTGGTTTGATTTAAGGTCTTGAGTAGGTTGGTGTTATATTTTTGGATTGGTTGGTATGTTTGGATAGGGCCTCGGGTGTGTTTCGGGTTGAGTTTGGACCAATTGGTGGCTTAGAAGAATCGCTGAAGACTATTGACGTCTGGTTCTTTCGCACCTGCGACATTTGGGTGCGCAGGTGCGGCACCACAAAAGCGGCTCTTAGGCCACAGATGCGAGTTTTGGCTAGGTGTAGCTGGGTCCGCAGGTGCGGACGTGGACGCACGGGTGCGCAACTGCAAAAGAGGAAATATACCGCAGAAGTGGATTTTGGGCTGGTTGGCGGAGGACCACAGGTGCGGTGATTGGTTCGCAGAAGCGGAAGCGCATGTGCACCCTTTAGCCCGCAGAAGCGGAATTTGCTGGGTCTTGAGTGAGGCCGCATCTGCAATGATTCTTTTGTAGATGCGGAGTCGCAGATGTAACTGCCTTTCTGCAAATGCGGAATTCACTGAGCAGAAATAGCTTGGACGGGGATTTTATTTCATTTATCACATTTTGAGTTAGAGCGCTCGGTTTTGGGCGATTTTGGAGGAAATTTTATTGATTTGGATCGGGGTAAGTATTTTTGACTTGGATTTGTCCATTATTCATGATTTCATCTTTGTTTTTATCATTTAATTAGTGATTTTAATTAGAGAAATTGGAGATTTTTGTAAAAACTTTCCTAAAGTATAAAATGAGGATTTGAAGTCGGAATTGGATGATTTTGGTGTGGTTGGACTCGTATCGGAATGGGTGTTCGATATTTGTGAGTTTGGTTAGGTTCCGAGGTACGGGCCAGGGGTTGACCTTTTTATTTTTACTAAAGATCGATTTTTTATTATCCGGAATTATTTCCTATGTCTTTTATATGTCATATTTATTTAATTTGGCAAGATTTGAATCATCCGGAGTTTGATTTGCACGGGAAGGGCTTATTAGTAGATTGATTTAGCTTGTTTGAGGTATGTATCTTGCCTAACTTTGAGTGGGAAAAACTACCCCTTAGGATTGGGTTTGATTTTGCTATTTGAATTATGTGAAATACATTTACATGAGGTGACGAGTGTATACACGGACTTTTATTTGAAAATTGACCGGTTTAGACTCTTAGGTTAATCATAAGAATTTAATTGAAGTTGTTAATATTTGTTCTATCTTTTTTTGTCGTGCTTGCTATTACATGCCTTAATTGAAGTTGTCATTACATGATCTAGTTTCTACTGTTGAGGTTGCTCTTATATGCATTTATTAGTAGTTGTTGACACATGCCATTCTTTCCGTTGTTGAGTTATTCTCATGCATTTAGTCTTAGTTGCTATTTCATGCTATCTCTTTCATTATTAAGCTTATGTTATGTACTTGAATTGGAAGTTTCCATTTTATGGGGATACCTTTATTGTTGAGTTATTAAAGTTGTAGTTGTGAAAGCTATTAACACATTGTAGTTGAAGTTGTTGATTATTGGGATATCTTTCTTAATTGAGTTGTTTATCATTCATTTTGTTATTATTGAGATTCTTATACATATTGTGGTTGAGCCGTGGGCTATGTGTTGTGAAGATATTGGTATTGTTGACTTTGGCAATGTTGAGGCATATGGGCACGTGTGGTACGAGTTGATTATTGTGTTGTGATATTGATACGCATGTGGTGGTATAAGGGTGGGTATTGAAAAGCACTGGTGAGATAAGGTGGGATCTGTATGCGTGTTGCTAGTAAGAGAATTACTTGAAGCCACGCGGTGAGATAAGGGGGCCAAAACACGTGCAGCTATTTTGAGAAAAATATTTTTAAAATAAATGCAAGGATCACGCAGTGATATAATGAAGATTATGATTTAAAATTGTAAAATGTGAAAGTGAGGCGTGGTGCCTCAGTTGTGATTCTTGTTGTACATTATATGTTGAAAAGGCTTGTTGATGGAACAATTATTGTTATTCCTTCATTTGTTTTACTTGTATTTTGACTGTACTAGATTACTTGTTGTTCTTACCATATGCTCGTTCTTCGTTATCCTTTATTGCTTTAATATCTGTTGTTAGCCTTACATCCTTGTACCATTTTGTTGTCATTTATTTACTTGCCTTCCGTTATTAGATTATATTAATATTTTGCTCATATTTCTATGTCTAGCAGGTGTCATGACCTGGCCTCGTCACTACTCTGTCGAGATTAGGCTTGATACTTACTGGGTACCATTCTGGTGTACTCATGCTACGCTTCTGCACATGTTTGTGCAGATCCAGGTATATTTGCTCGTGTCGGACACTAGTGATTTGATCAGATATTCTGGAGACTTCAAGGTATACCTTCTTGACGCTCGCAGGCCTCGGATTCACCTTTTGTTATTGCCTTTACTAATGTTTACCTTCTTATCAAACAATATTTTATTATAGATTCTTAGTATATTTCAGTAGAGCTTATGACTCGGTTTTACCGGTTTTGGAAGATTTTGTGATTGTTATTCAATATTGATGATATCATGAGATTTATCAGTTAATTTAATATCCGTAGTCGTTATTTCTGTTAAATTCTCTTGCGTGTTAGGCTTACCTAGTCTTAGAGATTAGGTGTCATCATGACTACCTCAGGTGGAATTTTGGGGTCGTGACAGTATGCTTACCTTTCATGAAAAAATCTTCAGTCCAAATCATGTATGCTTATTCAAAATGTATGCATATTCTCAAGAATTACAGATGAAAGGTGCACAAGCACTTAATAAAAATCAAAGGAATATATACTCATAGAATCTCTATGTGATTATGGATAATTAAGCAATTCAACATATCAAGAATAAGTTATCATGCCTTCACAATTAATCATAAGCCTAGGCATAATTTCTAACATGAATAAGAGAGTAAACGTAGTCACATAAGTCAAATAAATCATGAATCAAATGAGCACATAGTCAAACAAGGCATAAAATATTCTAATTTTACCCCGATCATGATATAAACTCGGTAAATGCATATACGCTCTCCACATATACACCACTTCTAATAAATTAAACACATAGCAAACAAGTCAAGTCCTAGGGGTTTCCCTCTTAACAAAGATAGCCAAGAGACTTACCTCCACCTGTTAGCCAAAAATCGTCAAAAGTATGAAATTTTCAAAAAGCCAACTCCAAACGGCTCGAATCTAGTTAAATACAACTCAATAACGTCAAACAAATCCATAGAAATCGAACCCCAATAATAAAGATTATATCTTTAATCAAATACTTAAAGTCAATTAGGGCCCGCCTCCCGGAACACAGCAAAACTCACAAATCTCAGAGACCCATTCCAATACGAGTACAAATATATATGTTTCATTCAAAATTGACTCCAAATCGGTGTTCAAATTTGATTACTCGCTTTCCAAAAATTTTGCCAAAAACTCCCAAATTTCACTTTAACATCCAAGATATTAGTTGTAGAAATCCATGAAAAATTATGATATAAAGTCAAATACAAGTGTAAATTACTTACCGCCAATGATATAATGAAATAGCTTCTAAAGATCTCCCATTCTCGAAGTCTAGGGCTCAAAATATAATAATGTGGGTAAAATTCTAAAATTTCAACTTAAAGTGGCCTGCCCAGGCATACCCTTCACAAACGCGGCAGGTTCCTCGCATTCGTGAAGCACAAAAGTTCACTGTTCGGAATTAACCCTTTGGGTTCGCAGAAGCCCCTCGTGAATGCTATGTACAATCAGCTTGTCCTTACGCGAATGTAGCAAGGCCATCAGGAACGTGTATGCCAAAAACCTCCAGCTCTTAGGTGCCTTTGCGAATATGGACCCCAACCGTGAAAGCGAGAAGGAAACTACCCAGCTCCCAAATCCTTCATTTCAAACGCAGCACCACCCCCGCAAACACGATGAACATCAGACACCAGTAAAAATATGATGCCTCAATTCATGAAAATGAATTGAAGTTACCTGGAAACACACTCGAGTACCCTAGGACCTCATTAAATACTGCCAACAAGTTTCAATACCTAATCCAAACTTTTTCAAATTCTCAAAATACAACGAATAACATCTAAACCAAGAATCAATGATCAAATCACATGTTAAGCTTTTCTTAAGTTCATTAAATTCCAAACTTCAAACTAAGCGTCCAATTCAAGCCTAGCCAATCCGGATTAAATTCTAATATTGCACACAAGTCCCAAATGATAAAACAAACATATTCCAACTTCTGGAATCAAAATTTGAATCTGATAGCCTCAAAGTCGACTTTCAGTCAAACTTAGGAACTCTCCAAACCTCCAAATTGCCAACTTTCGATAAATAGCCATCCTAGGAACCTCCAAATCCAACTCCAGACATACGTCCTAGTTCAAAATTACCACATGAACATATTGGAACCATCAAAAGATCAAGCCGAGATCGTTTACACAAAAGTCAAATTTCGATCAACTCTTACAACTTAAGCTTCCAAAAAGTAACACATAAGTGTTCCAAATCACTCTCGAACTTTTCCGAAGCCAAACCAACCATTTCTGTAAGTCATAAAATAACAAACGCACATACGAGAAGCATCAAATAAGGGAACGGGGCTCAAATACATAAAATAACCGGTCAGGTCATTACATCGAGCCATCAAATCTGTCCAATAACATTTCGAACATCTTATTAAAAATAGTATCGCATCTCATAGCCTCCATTGTAGTGAATAAAAGTCATTAAGATTATTAGGAACAAAAAAATAAATTCCAGAAACGGAGATGAGAAATTGGCTTTAATAGTGTAATTAGCCATTGTCCTTACGGAATTTAGTTTCCTACTTACATTGTTGTAGGAATGGCAGCAAAGTTCCTCCAGAATTTTACAAAGGCAATAAAATTCAAGTTTCTCCAATTAACTTGAATTTTCTATAAGAATAAAATATTGTGATTTATAGTGAGCACTGAAAGAAGAAGAAGAAGAAGAAGAAGAAGAAGAAGAAGAAGAAGCAATGGGATTTTGATGATTATTCGCTTTGAAAAAAGTACGATTATTTATAATACCTTTAGGAGTCTGTTAAATTAATAGATTCAATCCTTTACGAACAGACACCTTTTAAAACCCATATTCATCTTTTTCAAATTTAAAAACTATTAAAACTATAAATAATTTAATAACGTTTTAATTCCACAAATGAATACTAATAGGTGATTGAAAATATACAAGTGATCAACAATTTTGACTATTCAATAATATAGTCAAATGTTAGTTTCACTCCAAAATTCCTTCAAAAATTTTAAAAGGAAAATGGCCTAAAATGCCCCTTTACTATATGAAATAGGACAGGCTAGCCCTTCGTTAAAAGTTGATCTCTATTCTGCCCTTGCCGTCAATAAATGGGCTCGTATATGCCCTCCATCACTAACGGGAGACTCATAAAGCCACGTGAAATATATGTGAGGGCAAGTTAGACATAATTCGAATTGTACAGGGGCATATATGAGTCAGTTATAATAGTCATTTCTCAAACACTTCACAACTCTATATCAGTTTACTTAGACATCTATTTGACAATACCAAACTAATTATCACAGCAAATAAACTAAGTCATAGACACAAACATTCAATTGAACTGCAATGACTTCATTAAATCCTAGTAGCTCAAAGGGGTCGAATCATAGCAAAAGACAACAAAAGACAGTCGGAATATTCTAGTAGCTCAAAGGGGTCGAATATGAGGTGTCATTGCGGACTTGCTGCCAATTATTTCATGGCATGGACTACTTTAAATACTGGGAGAAGGTTTTTCAAGTGCCCGAAGCATGAGGTAAGTAAATTTTTTGATGAGTTATTTTAATTATTCTGATTTGCTTGTAAATGTATTTTATTTATTTTTGGTTTTTAGGATGAAAACTATTCCTATTGGGAATGGCAAGATGAAGAGCTTCCTCCAAGAGTTTCAAATCTTATATGCAGTTTAAAGAAGGAAAATGAAGCTCTAATCCGTGAAAGAAATGATCTCCAAAAGAAAATTTGATCTTGAGAATGTTATGATGCTCGTCGATCATGGATGAATAGAAGCCTTGGAATTGGAAAGAAATGTTCTAATGAAGAAAGTGACCAATTTAGAGTACTCGGTTGTGCTTGATGCTAAATTTCGGAAGAAGATGTGGATTTTCATGTGTGTGATATTGGAATGTTTTATTATGTTCTTTAGATCAGTGGAAAATGATATGTAATGTTAGTGTTATTGTGGCTTAATTGTTGTCTTTTATTATGTAATGGAGCATTATGTTTTTGTACAAGGATTTATGAAATCATTGCCGTTCATTTGTAGTGTCTATGACTGAGTTTATTTGCTATGATAATTAGTTTGGTGTTGTCAAATAGGCGTCTAAGTAAACTTATATGGAGTTATGAAGTGTTTGAGAAATGACTATTATAACTGACTCATATATGCCCCTGTACAATTCGAACTAGGTCTAACTTGCCCTCACATATATTCAACGTGGCTCTATGAGTTTCCTGTTAGTAATGGAGGGCATATACGAGCCCATTTATTGACGACAAGGGCAAAATAGAGATCAAATTTTAATGAAGGACTAGCCTGTCCTATTTCATATAGTAAAAAGGCATTTTAGGCCGTTTTCCGTATTCTAAATTAAGTATGACAAAAAGTGCTTGAAAACACTTTTATCTTTTTCCATTTTTTTAATAAGGGACGAACATGCTCTCGTCTCAAATACTTTAATCAAACACTAACTAATCCAACAAGATAAAAAAACAAAAAATAAATAAATAAATAAATAACTTGGCATGCCTGGCTGGAGAATTGGCTAAAAGTCATGAGTTGGCAGAAGAAGAAACGTAGATTTGGTACTTGAGGCAGACAAAAGATAATTGGGTCCCGACATTCCTAAACACTCACTCATACACGCCGAATTGCCAAGCAATTAACTGCCTAGAGATGAATACTGCCCAACCCAATTACCATTGGGTTTTTGGAGGAATTGCTGCACTTGTCAATATCTCCGTGCTTATTGTCCATTGCGGCTTTCTTCTAAGCATAACTTTTGCATTTTTTTCCAACTTCTCTTCTATTTCTGAACATATCCGATATGTGACGTCTTTAGAATTCAATTCTTTTTCACAATTAGGCTGATAACATTGTTACTTTATATAAGGGACTTACTTTCGGCAATTTCATTCTTTGTTTTATACACTTTACATTTCAACAAATTCACGGATGATTGCCCTAATTTTTGTTGGTAGTGTGGCTCAGTTCCATTAATTGAGAACAGTTTAACTTGCGAAATGTTTCTTTTTATTCTAAGATAGAAAAAATAATCTATTGACGTTGTCAATCCTTCAAAGTCTTCCTCTGTCTTCTGAGTAAAAATAGCGTGGGTAGCCACTTTTTAATGTGATATTTAGTTTTTATCCAGCATTTTTATTGTTGAGCAAAAATAGTCATTACTCTATTAAAATTAATACGAAAAGACGGTTTTACCTTTTCTTCATGAGTGCTGTGTAAATATTAAGGATATAGTGTGTCCTTAATATTTACACAATACTCATGGAGTTAAAGACATGATGTCCTAAAGTTTAACAACAAAAGGTGCAAATACAAGATATTTTGTCCTTAATATTTACACAACACTCATGGAATTAAGGACATCATGTCCTTAATATTTACACAACATTCATGAAGTTAATGACACCCTGTCCTTAACATTTACACTGCACACGTGAAGTTAAGGACATCATGTCCTTAATATTTACACTGCACATATGAAGTTAAGGACATGATGTCCTAAAGTTTAATAACAGAAGGTGCAAATACAGGACAATCTGTTCTTAATATTTACACAACACTCATGGAATTAAGGACATCATGTCCTTAATATTTACACTGCACATATGAAGTTAAGGACATGATGTCCTAAAGTTTAATAACAGAAGGTGCAAATACAGGACAATCTGTTCTTAATATTTACACAACACTCGTGAAGTTAAGGACACCATGTCCTTAATATTTACACTGCACATATGAAGTTAAGGACGTGATGTCCTAAAGTTTAAAAGAGAAGGTGCTAATTCAGGAAACTTTGTCCTTAATATTTATACAGTACTCATGAAGTTAAGGACACCATGTCCTTAATATTTACACTGCACATATGAAGTTAAGGACGTGATGTCCTAAAGTTTAAAAGAGAAGGTGCTAATTCAGGAAACTTTGTCCTTAATATTTATACAGTACTCATGAAGTTAAGGACACCATGTCTAGCACATGGGTATTTTCGTCCGGACAGGTAAAAATTTATTAAAGCTCTGATTAAAGAGTAAATACATTTTAAACAATGACTTAAGAATAAATAAAATTTTAATTAGTGGTTAATCGTGCACTTACCACTCTTGTGGATCCCATTTCCAATTCACGTTACAGCTAAAATCTAATATCTTCAATTAGGTGATATATCACTTCTATGAATGGATAGAAGAAAAAAGTAAGCACACTAAAAGATGACAAAAGTCATTCGAAGTCATATTGGTTGCAATTATAATAATAATATTATTTAGGATTTAACTACTGTTAACTATTTATGTTAATAATTTTTACAAATAGTTGGCAAATATAACATTTAGACTTTAATGGATTTTAACAAATTACTTGATTTATGTTTTAAGTTACCAAATGAGGTTAACTGCAAATATTTACATGTTACAAATTAAATTTAACCTTGTGGTATAAAGAATTAAACATTGTCAATTGCACGTTGTCAACCATAAGCTATTCGATGTGCTGTTTGGTTGGCCGCATAGATGAAAATAATCCCAACGTCAAATTTAGTATAAGAGATACAATATTTGATTGAAATATCAAAATCTAACCTCCACACATAAGTTATTCAGTGTATGGTTGAAAATATAGATCTCGCATGCTAATTCATGCATAAGTTATAAGAATTTATGTATTATTTTTTATGGCATATGATGCAGAATAATAATATGTGAATTAGCAATACATGTATAATATTAATTAAATACAAAAATGATATTCTCTTTATTTCAATTTATATGAACCTATTTGAATATTCACGAGTTTTAAAAAAAGAGAAGACTTTTGAACTTGTGGTGTGAAATGAGACACATATATTTTGTGTGGCCATAAATCATTGCATAAAGGTAAATTGTTTCCTAATATGGAAAGATGTCATTCTTTTTGGCATGGACTAAAAAGGAAATATGTTTACATAAATTGAAACGGAGGAAATATTACTTAAAACATTATTTATTATTTTTCATCACAAAATAATTTACATATATATACTCAGTGGCGGACGCACATGGTGGCAAGCGGGTTCAACTGAACTCGCTTCGTCAAAAAATAATAGTATGTATTTGTATAAATTACGATTAAAGCTGCGTAAATTTTGTATAAATATTTTATTTAAACCCACTTGACAACTAAAGTACTATTTTACGACTAAAGTTATGTACTTCTAAGATTGAACCCGCTTGCACAAAATTCTAGGTCTGTCACTATATATACTTCCTATGTTCTAGTTTTGTGAACCTTTTCGGAGATAAAAGTCAAAAAGAATGTGGTCAAAGAAATTTTTTATTTGACTTCCCAAATAGTAATAGATTCGCATAATGTGGAATAAAAAAAGTATAATTTATGATAGAATAATCTTTGCATTATAATCTTTTTTACAATTAACATGTGAAACAAACCACCCTTTTGTAAAAATCTCATGATTTGAAACTAATGGCTTGTTTTGATGGTTATTACATATCATTTCATGATGATCGTATTGTATAGTATTATATTGTACTATATTATTTTGATGAATATAACGTTCGGATAGATTGTATTATTTATCGTCATTTTATGATGTCACACACCAGTACTATAAAAAATAACTTACAATATCATAAAGAAAACATATGGCACGAGATAGAATTATCATATAAAAAATAGGGTAAAAACTAAAATATGAATATTTAATAATAAGAAATAGCAAGATGACAAAAAAAATGGTAATAACGCAACGGTACCAAATTGGTCGTTATATAAAATAATATTTTTCGTTGCTACATAATGATGAATTTAATGATATGATACAATAAATTTAAGTAACAATAAAAAAAATATTATATTTAAAAGAACAAGACAATACAATACAACAGGTAACAACCATTCAAACAAGTTGTAATCTATATTATATTACGAAGGACCTTAGCGAAATGACGTTCGCCTTTTTTACCCTTTAAAAATATATTTTGCATTGGATAAAATTGTAATTTAAAATACTTTCCTAATATTTAGGAATTTAGAATCAACTCAAATTTTACTTATTATATCTTTCCTTATTAAACTAGGTAAAAGTTCTAGTAATAATTAGGACTTTAAAATCCATTAGCATTTTAACTCATATAAATAGTGCTAATTGAAAACAAATCTATATAAGTAATATTTGGGCGCTTAACGTGATGATCGTATTTTATTACATCATCACCAAAGAGAAAACATAAAAATACATTCATGGAAAGTACATGAAGCACGTAAAATTGTTGAGAGCAAAGCAATTAAATATGTATTTTAAAATTCTTATTGTAGTTATACAAAATAATTAATTCATATACAATTAAGCCTAATAAATAATTAATTTATGTACAATTAATCTATTGTGTTATTTGAAACTTTTTGAAGAATCGTAATAAAATTATAACTAATTAACTCTATTTGTGTCTTTTCTTGCTGAAACTAAAAAAGAAATATGGCAACATGTGAAAACTAAAACTAGTAAAATTAAAAGCAACTTAGAGGAATATCATATCCCCACGACGGGTTGCCTTTGTCAATTGCCATAGATTTGCTCAAAAGAGAATTAGCGGTCGTTTGGCAGTAGGTGATAGAAAAAATAATGCAAGCATTAGCTCTATGCATTACTAATACCTTATTTGGTATATATTTTCAACATGTGTATAGCTAATACTTATATTAGTTGTACATACTTGGTATTATCATATGTATAAGTAATGCATAGAAAACCATGGCATTAGTAATACCAAGGCTATTAATGCTTGCATTAGTATGGTTAAAGATAAAATTATCCTTAAAGTCCCTTAAAGCTTGAGAATATGGAGGGCATTTTTGTAAACAATAATTTTTCTTAAAAATTATGCAATGCATTATAATTTTAATATACCACACTAAACAGTAGATAATAAATAATATCTGCATAACTAATGCTTGCATTACTAACTCATGCATTACTAATCCATGCATTACTAATACATCTTATTTCGCACTATTCTTATATCCCCTATCAAACGACCCCTTAGAGTTTTGTTAGGATAGCGAGATACTACCCCCACGACAAAGTATGGGCCAATCCTAGATTAAAGATTTTCCTAAGAAAAGATAAAACACTGAAAACCTCATAAACTCAACAGATATACCTTTTTTCCACTGTTAATATCTATGCTACAATTCACTACTTCTCTCTTTCTCTCTCTAATCGGATTATTTCTCTCTTGGCTGATGCTTATTAGATCTATATATGCAGGCTTCCTAGATCCATTTTTTGTTCTCACTGTTTTTACACCTGTTTTCCTATTTCTTGATCTATTGATATGAATATTACTCCTATTTATCTTTTACAGAGAAGAGAGGATTTTGATAGCTTTTTAGTTTCTCTTGACATGTTTTTGTGGATTGTTTTAACTATTTCTTGGTGGATTGATTTAGCCGATCCGCTTGAAATTGTGAACAAACATGACTAGGAAACCAAGAACTTACAAAAAGTATAGAAGTCTTGCTTTTGATCTCAATTGTTTTAGACGAAACAATATTTTCTTTTCTTTTCTGAAGAATTGAGGCTTTTTGNCATGATTTTGTGCAAGCAGGTTTAATGTTAGAAGTACATAACTTTAGTCGTAAAATAGTAGTTGTCAAGTGGGT
Source organism: Nicotiana otophora (assembly GCA_000715115.1). Taxonomy (NCBI): domain Eukaryota; kingdom Viridiplantae; phylum Streptophyta; class Magnoliopsida; order Solanales; family Solanaceae; genus Nicotiana; species Nicotiana otophora. The sequence continues at coordinate 15,196 of AWOL01S0038027.1, read as the reverse complement.
TCAAATAAAATATTTATACAAAATTTATGCAGCTTTAATCGTAATTTATACATATACACAATTTTATTTTTTGACGAAGCGGGTTCAGTTGAACCCGCTTTCCACCATGTGCGTCCGCCACTGAACTGAACCCGCTTTCCACCATGTGCGTCCGCCACTGCTTATATGACGTCGTGATTTCGTTTTGAGGAACGAATCCTGAGCTGAACATTTTCATTATAAAAGTAGAGTGAGTAACATGAATTAATTATCGTTTTTATTTTACGGAATCACTTTAATATTGTTTTAACTATTTCTTGGTGGATTGATTTAGCCGATCCGCTTGAAATTGTGAACAAACATGACTGGGAAACCAAGAACTTACAAAAAGTATAGAAGTCTTGCTTTTGATCTCAATTGTTTTAGACGAAACAATATTTTCTTTTCTTTTCTGAAGAATTGAGGCTTTTTGTCTATTATGTGAAACTATTTTTTTTTATTGTTGAGAATTTTAGATTCTTGGTTGATACCGAGTGCCATAGCTCAAGTGAAGTCCATGTGATACCAAGATGTAGTGATTTCAGCCCCTATAAATGTCTCCATAAGAATTTCTTGGTTTTGATCAATCTTGCCATCTTGATTTGTGGGGTGGTTACTGACGATAGATCAAGTGATACAGTCGTTGTTTGCGGGTGTAGCATCATCAAGATTCACATGCAAAGGCAAGGTGGAACGATGATAGCGATGGATCTAGACTATGTTTGTGTCTAAACAAAAATTGACACAAATATAAAGCATAAAATTTATTAACTCCAAATGTTGGATTCGCTTGGACGATGATATGATATGGCCATGGCTTTTTGAAGGTGAGAATCTTGATGATGCTGCATCAGCAATAAATGACTACCTAACCCAACCCTAGCTCTCAGGGTATACTTTCTTAATTTTCCACTCTTTGTAAAAATAAATAAATAATCAGTCACATACTTGGCAGTACAGTTGCTCCCTTTTATATCCGGTATATAAGATGATGATTTCCTCCCTTTTTCATCTTATTTCTATTTATCTTTTTTGTGTGCAATTTATTTTTGGTCAGGTGAGCATCTGGTACTTATTTTAAGTCTCAAGCTATTCATATGTTGAAATTATTAGTCCGACTAATTTAGATGAACCACTTAAAAGACTTCTTAAGAAGAAGTTGTTTTCTAATCAGGATTTTCTTCATTCGTACAATTCTGACGCAAATGTTTCTGGATATGAATTAAGGGATTCCGTTCATTCTGTATTTTCTCAGCGATTAAGCTGGTTAGTGGTTATATGTTGCAGTTTGATTCAGATTTCTTTTGAATTTCTGTTCATTTCTTTTATCCAGGTACATACTGCTACTAGAAGACTGATGGAAATGACCCTGCAGTTGCTGACGAATGATGACAGCACAGATCTGTGATTATTCTCTAGGCCAGTGTTCTTATGCTAATGGTATCTCTCTACCAGGTAGACCATAAGTTGTCTAAACTAGTCTCTCTTTCTCTCTCTACAAAAGAAGAAAGCCAAGAAGAAGGGGGTGAGAAAAGCTCGTTTTTTGTTTTTCTCTCCTTTCTTCATAGGGCTTGATAATACACGAAAATATCAAAACTCAATAGCATAAAAAAGTTTGAGTTCCATGTTTCTTTGTCGTCTAAGCTGAAAGTAAAAAAGATACAAAGATTCAAAACACAATTGATTATCTCATGGACATTTCTTTTTCTGTGTTTTTTGTTTTTGGTCTGCTGATAAAAAAAAATTAGCTTGAAACTGCTGCTTTTGGGTTTATGTGATTTTGAGGGTAAACTCATGGGTGTATGTCACACTGTCATTTCCTTGTTGGATTATGCACTTGAGTTTTTATCAGCCATTACTATCCATGTGCAATCAGGAGGCTAGAATTTAGAGTGGTGAGTTTTAATCTTTTTATATGTGTCGATGTTTCGTACATATACAATGGTTCTGTCAAAATTCGTTGCGTTTAGGCTAAATCCGGTGCTTTTGAGTAGATGGACCAATTAGTAAATATAAATAGAGGAATTTCTCCTCATTTGTAGATACACCAACAAGACTTGTCTTCAATTCTTGTTTCTTCCTTTCTTCCTTTATTAAGAGTGTTTTGTATGAGAGTTAGTGTTGGGAAGCACTTGTGTGAACCCTTTCTTTGGAGTGATCTTGTGAGGTTATTCTCTTAGAGTATTTGGGATTAATTAGAGTGTTTACTCTAAATTTGTACTCTCTTTTGTACTCTTATTGTTATAGTAAATTGCTCATCTCCGCTTGTGGACGTAGGTCACTTTGACCGAACCACGTTAAATTTGTGTCTTCTTTATCTACTTTAATTGTCGTTATCAACTCCCATTGTCTTTGTTATTGCCATTATACCGTTGTTTGGCTATTTTCGCACTACCCGGGTTCCCGATCCTAACAAGAATCAATAAACTTTATTCTTTATATGCCTGTCAATTTTTTTCTCACACATATATATATAGTCCGCTAGAGTCAATAGATTATGGCGAACCAACTGCATCTAGTCTTAATCCGCTAATGAGTGGATAAACCAAAGCTCGGGTGGATGCAATCTTTTGGTATCGGTTTGAACCATATTTGTTTACGCCGAAAGAAATGTATATGTGAAAATTTACTAAAAATGTAATAAACTGTAGATTTGAACCTATAATTTAAACAGTACAATCAAAACTTAAAAATCGAATGCACCAAATTTAAATTTTAAATCCACGTGTGTCAAGGCTTGTGACATATCTTGTACCATTGACCCCTTATGGTGTACTGTCTTTCTTTCCTGCTGTTGTAGATATTCAGTTAACCAATTATTCATCTCTTCAATAATAGGACCCAAAAAGTGTGCAATAATGTCTCTATTTTTCACGTCATGATCATTTATGNAGGCTTGTGACATATCTTGTACCATTGACCCCTTATGGTGTACTGTCTTTCTTTCCTGCTGTTGTAGATATTCAGTTAACCAATTATTCATCTCTTCAATAATAGGACCCAAAAAGTGTGCAATAATAGCGATGGCTCATAGTATTCCCTTAATCCGAAATTAAAATGTGGTTCTTTTGGACTCAAAGAACTAAAATGTGTGGGAAAAAAAACTGGTGACCATAATATATATAACGCCTTTTTATAAGGCGCTATACCTTAACGGCCGTTTGTCCAGTTAAGTATAGCACCCTTATTTAAGGCGCTATATTTGAACGCAAACGGACGGGAAGGTATAACGTCCTAACTTAAGGCGTTATAGTATAACTCCCTTACCTAAGGCGCTATACTTACGTAAATAATCGTCCCTTCCCCAATAAAATAGAACGGTCCCTCCCCTCATTGTTAACCAAAAACAGCTCGAGTGGAGCCCATCGATCCCACAAAAAGTATAGATTCTCGGTCCCACATCGTATCTAAGGCGTTATCTCATAGTGGGTTGCTTGTTTCGGCTCCAAATCACCAAATCTTCAACTTTTCAAAAACTTTAAATCGAGGTATTCCGACTTATTTTATGTTAAAACTCATGTATAAAAAATACCTATTAGTTGTTTTTACTATGTTCTATGTTATTTCATGATTGTTTTGCGGTATAATTAATTTGTTATTTTTTATCCGGATTATACTATTAGTGTGCTTAAAAAATTAGTAAAATAGAGAAATTGTTATTATATTTTAAAAAAATGTTAATTAGTTACTTTTTACTGTGGTATATATTTTTTCGTGATTGTTTTGTGATTAAATTAATTTATTATTTTTATCCGGTTTAGATTATTTATTTGCTAAAAGACTAGTAAAATAGATAAATTATTATTTTAGGAATAATTAATCTTATTTAGATGTTATTGTTGTATATATATGAATATGTGACTTTAATTTCCTGTAGTGGTATCTTGTGCCCTAATGTAGTGATCGTATTTGTAATGTATTGCCCTTTTAGCGTAGTAAAATGTAGTGCCATTTAGCGTAGTATCTTTGTAGTTATTGAAATTAATCATTTAAGTACCTGTTAAACCCAAAAATATCTCAAAAAAGCCGATAGTTAAAACACAATCTCTCTTCAATTCTAGCCAACAAACGTAAGAAAATAACATGAAAAAATAATAATATTTGTCAAACTAAGTATTATTATATGAATATTTAATAATTAAATCAATATTTAATTATTTACCAGCGGGATGATCGTTAAGGGTTGACCAGACATATGTGGCATGGCTAGAGGCGCAAATCGATATTTGGGACTAGCGGCATGACCTGATTCCGCCACCCCCTCCACCTGACCGTACGGATGGTGAGCATGAGTATATGGGCCGGTACCACAGCGTTACCCAACTTTTCGTCAGGAATCCCATTCATCGCGCTGGCGGTCGGTACGTTCCATATGCCTGGAGGCACGAGGCACTGGTATGTTATTTGGTATACTTACTTATAACGTTAACCTAGCGTTCCGTAATTAATATTTTACATGTTGTACATGCTATTGGCCTACATCTGTTCTACAAGTTAGGTGTCACGACCCAAAATCTAACTAGTCGTGATGGCACCTAACCCAACCCGTTAGGTAAGCCAATTACCAACTATTCCATTTTAATAATAATTATTAAAGCAATTTAAGTAAATAAAGGTCTTAATATTATACAATCCCCAAGAAACTAGTAGTACAACTCATGAGCTTCTAAGAATAGAGTATACAAAGTGGAAATAAAATAATACATAGTCTGTTTGAATAGTACATAAACAGAGCTTTTATAAATCTAAGGCTACCATGAACAAGAGGTAGCTACAACATGAACGCAGGTACATCTTCAAATCCCGCAACCATCGAGCACAGCAATAGCAGCAGCCAACATCTGCACGCAATGTGCAGAAGTGTAAGTGTAGTATTAGTATAACCGATCCCATGTACTAAGTAAGTAACAAACCTAGCCTTAGGTTGAAAGTAGTGACGAGTTTCTATCAAGGTCGGGTCCAAAACCACTAGTCCAAAATAAGATAAAGCAAATAATACCATAAGTAAATCAACGATCAAATGCTCAACAAAAACATGATTTCAGAAAATAGTTCTGCCTTTCAAGTACATCAATGAAAACCCAAATCGTTTACCGAAGTTGCCAAAACTATGAATAATTTTGAAAAATAATAATTTTCCCAAAATCCTTTAGATAATAAATAAGATGTTTCATTTTTCTTTCCAGATAACCAGTGAAAAACAAATGCATCACTATGCCATCTATCAACATGTGTGAGAAATTATGAATGATGTGATACCGTACAACATGAGAAAAATACATCTCTATGCATGTATGTCATGTGTTCATGTCAATGCAATATACCTAAGAGATGAACTCATGTACTCACACTCTCAGAGTATTCAATCTCCCTTTCTCACACATTCCACTCATCATGCCCAATCACTCGGTACTGTATATGGCCAATCCGGCCTAGGGAAGATCCATCCCGGAATATATACATCAACTGATCATCAGTCACTCAATACCGAGTAGAGCCAATCTAGCCTGTGGAGAAGATCCATCTCCATGCCCAATCACTCGGTACTGTATATGGCCAATCCGGCCTAGGGAAGATCCATCCCGGAATATATACATCAACTGATCATCAGTCACTCAGTACCGAGTAGAGCCAATCTAGCCTATGGAGAAGATCCATCTCCAGATATATAATACTTTGGGCATGATCCATGTCCAGGGAAGATTCATCCCTCAATAATATCAATCGCGCTCACTGAGGGTGCATACAGACTCTGGAGGGGCTCCTTCAGCCCAAGCGCTAATAACCGCACGGACAACTCACGTGCCATATTATCACTATCAGAATCAATCAGGCCCTCGGCCTCACTCAATCATCAATCTCTCTAGTCTCTCTCTCATGGGCTCACAATGTCATGAAAACAGCCCGAAAATGATAGTATATTGTATTAATAAATAACAACAGAGACTGATATATGATATGCAATGAAATGACTATGATTGAGTATGAATTTTTAATTTAAACAAATAATTCACAGTAATATGACCTCTATGGGTCCCAAAATACTGGCACATAGCCTTAACAGGATTTTTAATATGCTTTTCAGCTCAATTTCTTTAACACATAAAACCGCATGGAAAATGCCAAGATTATTTAACTACAAAATTTCACATAAACAATTATATCACAATTTCTATAGTGCACGCCCACACTCCCGTCACCTAGCATGTGCGTCACCTCCCAACAATTCACGAAATACATATATCCAGGGTTCATACCCTCAGCTCCAAGATTAGAAGAGTTACTTACCTCGAACGAGCCGAATTCAATATCGAGCAAGCTAAACAATGCTCCAGAAATCCCTTTATGTGCGTATCAACTCTCGAACGACTCGAATCTAACACAATTAATTTGATTCAGTCCACACAATTTATAAAAATTAATTCCATATCAAAATACTAATATTTTCCACAAAATCCGAAATTTATGCCCCAAAAAACTCACCTGTGGGGCCCACGTCTCGAAATTCGATGAAAATCATAAAATCCGACAACCTATCCAATTACGGGTTCAACCATACTAATTTCACTCAAATCTGACTCCAAATCGGTGTTCAAATCTTTAAAATTCATTTTATGAAGTTTTTACAATTTTTTCCAAAATTTCCACCTCAAAGTACTAATCAGATGATGAAATCATTGATATGTTCATGTATATTAACCAAATTCGAGTTAAAATCATTTACCCCGATGAATTTCTTGAAAAACCCACGAAAAATCACCATAAACCGAGCTCCCTAGATCCAAAATGTGAAATAATACCCTAAACCCACGGGTTTAGGGTATCACAGGTCCTGCGGTCGCGAAAAACTGGTGCGGTCCGCAAAATTCTTGGTGGCTGCACTGCCATGCTTTAGTATTTTGACCATAACTTTACTTACAGATGTCCAAATGATGACTTCTTTACCTTTCTGGAAACTAGACACGAAGAGCTACAACTTTTATTTTTGCATAATCTCAAAATTTCTTGTAGATCAAAAGATATATGCTTTCTAAGTCGGACCGGCAAATCTGCAAAACTCCCTGGAGCACGGCCGCGGACAGAATTGTGCGGTCCGCGAAGTTCCGCGAAATGTGCGGTCCGCACCCCCAAAAGTGTCAGAACAATATTAGAGTGCCAAAATGCCCGGACTCGCTCAAAATTCACCCCGAAACTCATCCGGAACCTCCCGGACACAAACCATATATGAATTTCAATCATAAAACACGCTACGGACTTGCTCGGGCACGCAAAACACTGAAAACAGGTCGTCTTGACCCGATATTGACCATGGCCAAATTTCCAAATTTCTTAACTTTATTAATCTCTCAACCAATGATCCAAAAATATATCCAAGCCCCTCGGGACCTCAACCAAATATACCAACACGTTCCATAACATAACACGGACCTACTCGAGGCCTCAAATCACATTAAATAACATCAAAACATCGAATCGCACCTCTAATCAAAATCTATGAACTTTGAACTTTTAAATTCTATATTTTGTGCCGAAACACATCAAATCAATCCGGAATGACTTCAAATTTTGTACACAAGTTACATTTCACATTACAGACCTATTTTAATTTCCAGAATCGGATTCCGACCCCGATATCAAGAAGTCAACCCCCCGGTCAAACTTACAAAAATTCAACTTTCGGCATTTCAAACCTAATTCCACTACGGAAGTCCAAATAATTTTATGGACACGCTCCTAAGTCCAAAATCACCATACAGAGCTATTGGAATCATCAAAACTCCATTCTGGGGTTGTTTACACATAAGCCGACATCCTGTCACTATTTTAACTTAAGCTTTAAACCTTGGAACTAAGTGTGCCAATTCATTCCAAAGCCTCACCGGACCCGAACCAATTATCCCAAAAATTCACACAACAACTGTAAAGTACAATTTGAGCAGTAAATGGGGAAGCGGGGTTGTAATACTCAAAACGACCGGCCGTTTCGTTATATTCTCCCCTTAGACATACGTTTGTCCTCGAACGTGCCAAGAGTTTTTTCCAAGCCATCAAATCACTGTTCCATCTTACCACACACGTATCCAGGGGTGAACCCACGTCAACCTATTCCATACGAGCTTGACAACAAAGTACAACTGAAATCATTAATTTAACTTTAGCCCATAAACCTTGGAAGTTAATTTCCAACCTTTAGAATTTCTTTCAAGACACGAATCTTACATTTACACCCTGTATGAGTTTGAACAAGCTGTATCAAGCCATAACCATCATCATAACCACAGACATAATCACCTAACATATTACACAACTCGCATGCTCGTAGCACCATTCCTGATCACAATGACTACTCCAAAACCAACCAATTACTAGTATTAAACCCATATCGAACCAAACTTCATCCCAAAACCTTCGAACACTGTTGATAATAAAAGCAATATGCAAAATTTCATGACCACTTACTAGATCAACAAGTCACGGAGCTCTCTTGCCCCAATCAGAATCATAATCGCTTCCTGGGCTGACTTTCAATATCATACTCCCGATTATACCGAAATCAAACCTGATAGTATCCATTCTAGGTCCAATGACCTTATATTACTAAACACAACTATTCCCATAGACATGCCACACAAATATAACTCAGAGCCACAACCCGTGTCATTTGTGCACCAATACACAACAATTCAAATGTACCCAGCCATGGAAAATGACTCAAATGAGAGAACTCCCCGCCAGATTAACAAGTACCACCACAACGAAACGCTAAAAATTCATCATACACTGTAGAACCATCACTCGATTCTAACACATGGTTCATACCTTAACATAACTCTACTGCAAATGCATGGCCCCATCCAAACGCTGGTCCATAATATATACCTCGAGCCATCCTGCTCAAAATCAATAACCACAGAGAGGCAAAGGACAAAAATGCCACACAAAACCTGAAAGAACATAACCATTATGCAATCGATCATGCAATACCCAAATTCTCTCAAATTCCGCTATAAAGCTTAAATAGAACCGCACCATCTGTGCACATAACCAATGAATCACAACTCGTAGCATAAAGGAGTAACTCACAAATCATTTCAGAACACGAATAAGTTCAACATCAACTGAATGACATATCTCTCAACAATAGCAGTATAGAGCCAACCATTCCAGCTCGGTATAGAATACACATCTTAATCGGGCCTACCAATGGACCCCCAAATCAACTCTGATCACGCAGGTCACCAAACCCGGGTGTATTGCCACAAAGCACCTATAGAAAACTACCCACATCATAAGCACCCAAAGAACCGATCATATCTATTACCATACTGATCCATCCTACTACCAGTCGTCTTATTTTCTCCGAGTGTTTTCTGAATTTGTCTTCAGGTTGCTACTTCTCCTTGCTAAAACACCACGATCTTTAGCCTCAGCGTACCCCACAAATCTAGCATAGAACCACAACGCCCTACGACCCATAAGCAACTGTATTCTTCTTAAGCACCTTCAAAAATACCACAACTGTAACACTCACTCTGAGAATACCTTATGTGAATTTAAAATTGTTCTTCTTACCTTTATTATACAAAAATGTAGAATCCATACACAAGGTGAAATTCTCAATTGCTATATATAAACCTCGAACCTATTGGAACTTTCTTGAGAGTCACCTACTTTAATCAAATCCAAATTACACCGCCCAAAAGGGCCAAAAGACACGTGCACCATTAGCACAACAACACTCCAAGAAGTAACTCCACTTTAACACTACCTATAAAATTCATACTTCGTGCGCACTACATCATTCACTAATAACAACTCACTCATCCCACGGTTTTTCTATACTCCTAAAGTGCCATAACCCGTATACAAAAATTTCTTTACTCAAGTCATAACTAACCCACAAGTATGCCTAAGACCAAAAATTAAAATTTAACACATAACTATGAAATCAAATTGTCGATGGTAGACTCCCCCACTTGGCTCAAAGCCATAGATTAAAACACTCCATAATTTACAATACCCATACTCTGTTACTGTCATAATACCGTAATCAGTACAACAAAAATTCTTCTCAAGCTCATACAACGCCAATCATAAAAATACCTCAATAATCCGCTAAGCTCGCAATCATTCTCTTGACACTCAAGTCAACTTTCTCAGCCAGATGCAAATTCGAATCTCCACGCATACGCCCAGCTGGCGAAAAAGAAACTCTCCACTCACATATAAGGAACATACCTACGTAGATTACTCCGCAGGGGATAACCCACCTGTTTAGCCTCTAATTGGTATCTTGTTATACCCCTTTTCGCAGTCACAATTACTATGAAATCACTTAGTCTTTTCAACTCCAAACTTATTAACAAGACATGAGAATTTAGTTTGTCCACAAACTTAACAACGTGAAAGATCCTTCAAAATATTCACACTCGAGACCATACATCACATCAAAACGAAAATCAAGCACTCAATGACCTTCCTTTACATTTCAAGGAAACACTTCTCGTCATATTCAAATCGTCTTAACACGTCCTGCAGTTACATCATATTCATCACAAAGCCATTCCACCGCTCATCGAGCCACAAATTCCACTGTAGGGTCATTACCGGACATATGTGTCTAATTGTACAAGTTACAATTGAAGCTACCGAACTTAAGTTGCGCTCTAAATCCTTCCTCAAGTCCTCCAGATTGGCCCATCACCAAAATACATAATACACATCTCGAACCTCGTTCATAGAATCACAAGCCGGTGATGCATAGATGATACCGAGCGCTCATGTACACATACGTATATGTGGAAGGAATTCAAAGAGTTATGTCTCAAGTTGAATTAATTCAGCATGATAAAGAAAGAAAGATGGGAAGTATATATTCTAATTACCCTGTAGCCCCTCAAAGATAAGTATGGACGTCATCATACCGATCCGCAAGCCTCTACTAGACACTTGCTCATGACTTGTAGAACCTATGAACCTAGAGCTCTGATATCATCTTGTCACGACCCAAAATCCAACTAGTCGTGATGATACCTAACCCAACCCGTTAGGTAAGCCAATTTCCAACTATCCCATTCTAATAATAATTATTAAATCCATTTAAGTAAATAAAGGTCTTAATCTTATACAATCCCCAAGAACTAATAGTATAAATCATGAGCTTCTAAGAATAGAGTATACAAAGCGGAAATAAAATAATACATAGTCTGTTTGAATAGTACATAAACATAGCTTTTATAAATCTAAGGCTACAATGAACAAGAGGCAGTTACAACAGGAACACGGGTACATCTTCAAATCCCGCAACCATCAAGCACAGCAACAACAACAGCCAACATCTTCACGCAATGTGCAAAAGTGTGGTATCAGTACAACCGACCCCATGTACTGAGTAAGTAACAAATCTAGCCTTAGGTTGAAAGTAGTGACGAGCTCTTACCAAGGTCGGGTCCAAAACCAATAGTCCAAAATAAAATAAAGCAAATAATATCAGAAGTAAATCAATGATCAAATGCTTAACAAAAACATGATTTCTGAAAATAGTTCTGCCTTTCAAGTACATCAATAAAAACCCAAATCGTTTACCGAAGTTTCCAAAACTATGAATAAGTTTGAAAAATAATACTTTTACCAAAATCCTTTCAATAATAAATAAGATGTTTTATTTTCTTTCTAGATAACCAGTGAAACACAAATGCATAACTATGCCCATCTGTCAACAAGTGTGAGAAATCATGAATGATGTGATACAGTACAACATGAGGAAAATACATCCCTATGCCTGTATGTCATGTGTGCATGTCAATGAAATGTACCTAAGAGATGAACTCATGTACTCACACTCTCAGAGTACTCAATCTCCCTTTCTCACACATTCCACTCATCATGCCCAATCACTTGGTACTGTATATGGCCAATCCGGCCTAGGGAAGATCCATCCCGGAATATATACATCAACTGATCATCAGTCACTCAGTACCGAGTAGAGCCAATACAGCCCGTGGAGAAGATCCATCTCCAGATATATAATACTTCAGAAAAGATCCATGTTCAGGGAAGATCTATCCCTCAATAATATCAACCGCGCTCACTAGGGGTATGTACAGACTCCGGAGGGGCTCCTTCAGCCCAAACGTTAATAACCGCGCGGACAACTCACGTGCCATAGTATCAATATCAGAACCAATCAGGCCCTCAGTCTCACTCAATCATCAATCTCTACTGTCTCTCTCTCAGGCCCACAATATCATGAAAACAGCCCGAAAATGATGATATAATGTATCAATAAATAACAACTGAGACTAATATATGATATGCAATAAAATGAATATGACTGAGTATGAATTTTCAATTTAAACAAATAATTCACAGCAATATGACCTCTGTGGGTCCCAAAATACTGGCACATGGCCTTAACAGGATTTTTAATATGCTTTTCAGCTCAATTTCTTTAACACATAAAACCGCATGGAAAATGCTAAGATTATTTAACTATAAAATTCCACAAAAATAATTATATCATAATTTCTATAGTGCACGCCCACACGCCCATCACCTAGCATGTGCGTCACCTTCCAACAATTCACGAAATATATATATTCAGGGTTCATACCCTCAGCTTCAAGATTAGAAGAGTTACTTACCTCGAACGAGCCGAATCCAATGTCGAGCAAGCTAAACAATACTCTAGAAATCCCATTATGCGCGTATTAACTCCCGAACAGCTCGAATCTACCACAATTAATTTAATTCAGTCCACACAATTTATAAGAATTAATTCCATATCAAAATACTAATATTTTTCACAAAATCCGAAATTTACGCCCCAAAAAACTCACCCGTGGGGCCCATATCTCGAAATCCGACGAAACTCATAAAATCCGACAACCTATCTAATTATGAGTTTAGCCATACTAAGTTCACTCAAATCTGACTCCATATCGGTGTTCAAATCTTGAAAATTCATTTTATGAAGTTTCTACAATTGTTCCCCAAATGTCCACCTCAAAGTACTAATCAAATGTTGAAATCATTGATATATTCATGTATATTAACCAAATTCGAGTTAGAATCACTTACCCCGATGAATTTCTTGAAAAATCTACGAAAACGCGCCACAAACCGAGCTCCCTAGGTCCAAAATGTGAAATAATAAAGGTGGAAGCGGGGTTGTAATACTCAAAACGACCGGCCGAATCGTTACATTGGGATTGCAGATGCAGCAGCATACCGGCGAGGGAGCGGCCACTTTGCACGAGTATGATCGGCAGGTTACAGATCTGCCTTCCCGGACATTGAGGCGAGTCCGAGATGATGAGTGCTTAGATACGAGGTTGGGTATGTGCCTCCAGAGAAGTGCCATCGTGGGCCAATAGTGGAGCCTGAATGTGGTCGACGTGGGAGGCATGCCCAGAGAGGTAGGGGTGTCCCACGAGGTCATGGGGGTCGGCNTTAAAAAGTTGGTGAACTCAAATAAGGATTCAGGATTATTTCATTTATTTGCCTCAATCTCTCGAGTTGAAAATTTTACATATCACATTCAAATAGTATCGTAAACTTTGTGTCAACTTTGTGTCAAAGAAACTTGCGATGACCCCACGTTTTCTATTGAAGGTTCAAATTCTTTCACTCTTTCTTTAGCAGGCCCAAAATATTAAAAGCCCAATTACTTGCCCAAAATATTGAGGTGTCTTGCATATTGCAATGTTTGTTATTGCGGTGTCTCACATATTGCAATGTTTGTTATTGTGGTGTCTTAAATATTGTGATGTTAAACGTGTCAATCCGGCTTATAAGTAAAAGTAATACTATATCTTAGATAATACATTAGGTCATTGGGGCTTACTCTCTACTTTTATTTCATATATAGCTTATCATATTTACAATATAATAAATTGCTAAACGGGGTTAGCTGCCTGCTAACATGCAAATGTTTTACTGCTAATTTAGTCGTCTGGTTTTGAATAGGCATTTAATTTAGCATGGTTTACTTATAGCTAGTGATCCTTTCAAATCCAAGGATTTATTGACCTACGAAATCTGCTATTACGCAACTCAACCACCGGCTTGACTAATTATAAAAACATACTTCATGGTTAAGTAAACAAACGAGTTAACTCCACATCTATTTCCTAACAATGTTCAGAACTTATTTAGCGGATTAAATTGCTCGGCAACATGAGTTCCATCTGAATTGTACAACATTCTAGATTAGTGGGAAGAATTTATTGCATGACTCGGGTACAAAACCTCTAACATTCATACACTCCCAAACAGGGATGCAATTTACATACTGAAGCTTCATATTAGGGAAAAGGGAAGGAGGATATATAGCATTGCTGATAAATCACCAACCACAAGTAAAGTAGGCAGGGCAATTTTCTACATCACCAACTAGAAGTGTAATTGGCAACAGTCTTCATGCTGCTTGACGCTGATTACGTGCCTTCTTCTTCTCTTTGACTTCACTCCTTGATTAGTATCATACTCTATTTTATCAATAAAAATAGAAGAATATTAAGAGCAAGAAGAATAATATAGAACGTAAACCATTTAAGTAATTTTCCAGGGGCGTTTCCATGGATTGTCTTTTCCTCATCCTCTTTGTTTCCTCCACAGATGCATCCAAAACCCTTTTCATCAGATCTCGTTGCATATCCATCTCCAAAGCTACTCGACATTGTGTCCCTTCAATCCAATAAAATACAAATTATATGGTAATGTCCCAACACTCAAAACATCCACACACAAGTATAATAACCTCGTACAAACTCGCTCATAAACTTAAATATCAAAAGAACAATAAGAACTAAGAATTACGCATGAAAATTCAAAGATTTCAAAGTTCATAAATTCATTTTTCCAACTTTCCACAATAAGCGCCGAAACGGCCTAGGTAACCCGGGTCCCAAACCAAACATGCGTACAAATCCAAAATCATCATACGAACGTATCGAAATTGTCAAAATACCGATCTGAGGTCATTTACCATGAATGTTGACCGCAATCAACTTTAAAGTTCAAAAATTAAGTTTTCTTTGTAAAAACACATTTAAACTTTCAGAAGATCAAAACGGACCAGGCACACAAGTCATAAATCATTAAATTAGGCAATTCAAACTCTTAAAGAATGAAATGGAAAGCTAAAACTCAAAACGACATATCGAGTGGTTATACT
>AWOL01S0038026.1:0-13398 GCA_000715115.1 Nicotiana otophora | reverse complement strand
TTGAAAAGTTTATATTTGAAAGGTTTTATCTTGAAAGAACTATGTTTGAAAGATATTTATTTGAAGGAAGTATATTTCAAAAATAATTTCTTATTGGTTTCCTGGAATTGTTTCAAATAGTCCTCTACTCGCAGGGACCTAACTAACATGTCGTCAATATAAACTTCCATTGATTTTCCTATATGTTCTTCGAACATCCGTTTACGAGGAGTTGATAAGTGGCAGCGACATTCTTTAGTCCGAACGACATTATATTATAATAATAGGTGCCGAATTTAGTGATGACGGAAGTTTTTTCTTGATCGCTCAGGTCCATCCGGATTTGGTTGTACCCAGAATAGGCGTCGAGAAAGATGAGTATCTCATGCTCGGCCATCGCATCGATCATGCGATCTATGTTAGGTAAAGGAAAAGAGTCCTTAGGTCATGCCTTGTTCTAGTCTTTGTAATCTATACACATTCTTAATTTGTTTCCCTTTTTAGGCACTGCCACTACGTTATCTAACCAGTCCGGGTATTTAACTTCCCAAATGGAACCTATTTTAAGGAGTTTAGATACCTCATCTTTGATTAAGGCATTCTTGACTTCAGACTGAGGCCTCCTCTTCTGTTTAACCGAGTGGAACTTCAGATCCAAACTCAGCTTGTGAGTGGTTATCTCCGGCGGGATCCCTGTCATATAAAGATGGGACCAGGAAAAACAAGATATGTTAGTTTTAAGGAAACTAATGAGTTATTTCCTGAGCTCGGGGGTCAACCCCATGCCCAGGTATACCTTTCGATTCGGCAGGTGTTCGATCAATATAACCTGCTCCAGTTCTTCAGCCGTAGATTTGGTGGTGTTGGTATCATCAGGAGCTATGAACAATCTAGGAACGTCATAATCATCTTCCCCATCGGCTTCTCATCCCTCCAGTCCGACCGAGATCGTCATCAGTGCTTGCTATTTAACTTCGGCCTTTCTGGCCAGCTCCCCACTTTTTGACGTGGAAACAGCGGGTACTGGGAGTACTTCATCGACTACATTTTCTTTACGGCCGACTACTCTCCGTATACTGTCTTGATCCCTCCCGGTGTAGGGAACCCATAGTCTTCTGAATTGAGCATTATATCTCATATCCCCTTCGATCACATAGAATTTTGTTTCCTGAATGGTCCTGGTGGCGTTCACTAGTATCTCCTTTTTAGTAGTTTCACATGCCATGTTAAATTCGTTCAACACCCGGACTGCTAGCACTATTTGTTCTTGTAGACCCAACTGCTCTACGACCCTCGATCTGATGATGTTGGCTGAGCTGCCTAGATCAATAAACACATGTTTAACTCAAGAATTATTTATAAGTACAGATATTACCAGTGTATCATTACGCGGTTGTACGATTCCTTCGGCGTCCTCAGCCTTGAACAAAATAGTTCCCTCCGGGATATATCTCGGGTTCATTTTTCCCTTGTGATTGACACCTTAGTGCGCTTTAGCATTAGTCCCTGGGGGCATCGACTCCTCCAATAATCATATTGATGACGTGCTGAGGTTCCTCTTATTCGGTCTGTTTGTTGGAGTCCTTGTTCCTGAAGTGATTTTTGGCTCGATCACTCAGAAATTCCTGGAGATGCTAGTTATTGAATAACCGGGCCACTTCGTCTCTTAACTGTCGACAATCCTCGATTCTATGGCCATGAGTGCCATGATACTTACACATCAAGTTAGGGTCTCTTTGGGTAGGGTAGAACTGCAATGGTCGAGGCCACTTGGTATCTTTGATGCACTCGATGGCAGATATGATGCTGGCAGCATCGACATATCGACATTGAAGTTATATTCTGATAACCTTGGTGCCTCACTGGCCCCGAATGGACTATCAAATCTATTTTTGTTCATGAGTCCCCGGCTATTTTGGCCTCGATCGCTCCTCTTCTTGTTACTTGTAGGGTTACACCCAGATCCGCTACTATCTTAGACCTATCATTAGTTCTGATGGGATAAACGGACCTGGGGGGACCCGAGCTGATCGTCCTCGACTCTAATTTTTTACTGTACCCGTTATGGATGTCGGCCCAAGTTACCGCCGGGTACTCTATAAAATTTTGTTTTTGCTGCTGCGAAGCCAAGGAGCTTAGTGGGTTAAGTCCTTGAGTGAATGCCTGAACGGCCCAATCATCTGCAACCGGAGGAAAGTCTATCCGTTCTATTTGAAACCTCGATACGAACTTTCTGAGCATTTTGTTATCTCTTTGTTTTACCTTGAAAAGGTCCAATTTTCTGGTCTCGACCTTAATGGCCCCAGCATGCACTTTCATAAAGGAATCTACAAGCATAGCAAATGAATTAATAGAATTTGGGGGTAAGATGTGATACCATATTATCTCTCCCTTTGACAGGGGCTCTCCGAACCTTTTTAACAAAACTGGCTCGATCTCATCATCTTCTATGTCATTTCCCTTGATGGCACACGCATAGGAGGTCACATGCTCGTTTGGATTCATGGTTTTGTTATACTTCAGAATATCAGACATACGAAACTTCTTCGAGATTGGCTTCGGTTCCGCGCTTGGAGGAAAAGGCTTTTGGACAAATTTCTTAGAGTCTAGTCTTTTCAATGTCGGGGGCGCTCCTAGAATTTAATCAACTCTGGAGTTATAGGTCTCCACTTTTTTGTCGTTGGCCTCAATTATCTTCTCCCCCGATTCCACTCGCTTTGTCAATTCCTCAAGCATTCTTATTTTTTCGAGGTTGGTCCCGGGCTCAGCTTCGCCTGGCCTTTCTGTGACTTGCTCATTTCTTCGGGTGTTTTCCAGGGATGGTTCAAGCTCAAATCTACCGGGGGCGCGATTTGGATTGTCCAGATGTGTTATCGAAGATCACCCCAGATTGAGCTTGTTGCCTTCACCTTCTGGCGTACCTCGAGTCATTGGTCGGGCTCCTCCGCGAACATTGTTCTCAGTGTCGGTCGGTAGGTTGGCGTTGATGGCCACATGTGAGTTGGCATCGATCGTGTAATGACCCGGTCGGTCGTTTTAATAATTTAAGCTCTATTCGGTGGCATAAGGTCTTGAACAGCTTCATATTATATGTATTGACTTGCGTACGTGGTTGCATTCAGTTACCGGATGATCTGGAGTGATTTGGGACACTTAGTACCTAAAATAGAAGCTTAAGTCTTAGGATTTTGACGGTAGTCGGAACTATGTGAAGAAGACTCTGGAATGGAGTTTCGTCGGTTTCGTTAGCTCCGTTGGGTGATTTTGGACTTAAGAGCGTGTCCGGACTGTGAATTTGAGGTCTGTATCTGATTTAGGATTGAAATGGCAAAAGTTATATTTTTGGAGATTTTGATCGGAAGTGGACTTTTTGATATTGGGGTCGGAATGCGATTCCGAGAGTTGGAACAGCTCCGTTATGTTATTTGGAACTTGCCTGCAAAATTTAACGTCATTCCGGGTTGGTTAGATTAGTTTCGACACGAGTTTTCAAAGTTGGAAATTTTGGAAGTTCATAAGTTCGATTCGTGGTGCGATTTGTATTTTCGGCATTTTTTTATGTGATTTGAGACCTCGGGTGAGTCTGTGTTAGGTTATGGGACTTGTTGGTACATTTAGATGGGGTCCCGAGGGCCTAGGGTGAGTTTCGGATGGGCTACGAGTCATTTCCCCCTATTTTGAACTGCTGTTATCTGTCATCTGGTTTCCTTCATCGCGTTCTTGTCCTTGCCTTCGCGTTCGCGTAGTGTTATTTTGGAGGGTGAAATATTTCCTCTTCGCGTTCGCAGTCACCCTCTCGCGTTCACGAAGTTCTGCTACCCCCTTCTTCGCATTCGCATTCCCTATCTCGCGTTCGCGAAGTGCAAACCAGGCCCTAGGCACTAGTGATCATTTTCCTCTTCGCGTTCGCGTGTCGCTTACGCGTTTGCGTATCTATTCCATTACACTCTTCGCGTTCGCGTACTACTTCATGCGTTCGCGAAGAGCACTCGTTGGGCCATCATATTTTTCCTCTCCGCGTTCGCGAACGTGTTGTCGCGTTCGCGAAGAACAACTGGGCAGCTTTTGTTTTTCTTCTTCGCGA
This sequence comes from Nicotiana otophora, assembly GCA_000715115.1. Taxonomy (NCBI): domain Eukaryota; kingdom Viridiplantae; phylum Streptophyta; class Magnoliopsida; order Solanales; family Solanaceae; genus Nicotiana; species Nicotiana otophora. The sequence continues at coordinate 9,335 of AWOL01S0038026.1, read as the reverse complement.
ACGCGTCTCAAGTTTAAAGTTGTTAAATGAGTTCCTATAAAGTCTACTTAGTAGGCTAAGGTTATAAATACTTAGTTGGAATGAATAGTTATTTGGATAATAGTCATTTAAAGAAAAATGATTAGATTGCTGACCTTGTTGGATAAAACAAAGAAGAATGTCAGTTAGAGAATATACTATAAGTTACTTCAAAATATAGTGAGAGTGATTTGTGATATAATGATAAGTTAATAACAACGACTTTGCTTTTCCTAAAAATGATATGGAAAACTGCGTAAAATATACCTCGTATACTTAATGAAGTTAATTGGGCCAGGCCACTTGAGTTTCAAAACAATTTTGTATCATTTGTAACAGTTTCAAACGCTATGTAATCAGTGACTCTCCCTAGCCTAAATTCGTCCACAAGCTGCAAATATCTATTTTATTCCATCAATGAACAACTAGAAGACATTTCAGCACATCCCAACTCAAGACAGTATGCACACCAAGATGATAATCAATCATTCACAATCCCTTAGTAGCTCAAGCAAACTCTTCTCGTCAATTTTGAACTCTCAAAATGTGAGAAGTCACCACTAATATGAAATGCCTTCAACTATCCATAATGACCCCAATATCATCGAACATCCTCGAAATCCCCGACAATCTTAGTACAAAATCCACAATGATACGCTCTCACTTCATAACCATTTTCCTAAGTAACTACTCGGTCTCTGATGCTGATTCCTGACCTGCTGACGATCAAACACCATGAAACTTGCCGAATAATGTCATTCTTTATCCTTCACCCCAAAAATTCTACCTCGAATCAAGATACATCTATGTATCACCTATACAAATAGAATACCAAAACTACGACGATCGTCTCCGACGAACCATCAATACTGGAAATGCAAATCCGACCCCGAAGTCACAACACACCATCCTTACTAAGGACCACCTTCGTAGCACTACCTCGCAATACTGTGTTCCTTAGGACAAGCAAACAGAAACCATCATATCGGTGATCCTTAATGTGCTCAAACAAGGATGACTGCGCAACAATACAAGCGAGATCTCTACTCAACCCAGAATTACCCAATTTCGTAAATCTATCGACCCGGGCCTAAACATCCATAGCCCAAATGCCTTGCCTCTGATAGAAAAAGTGCCAAACATCGAAACGTGAATCAAGTAATCCTTATCTTGGGCTGCTACAACCGCAAGCTTAAGCAATCACCCTACCATTCTGTACCAACACCGCGTCAAGACTAATGCATGAGTCATCACAATACATTGTATAAGGCCCCGAACCCATGCGCAATACCAACACTAGGACTGTAATGGAAGCTAGCTCATCTGCAAAGGGAGAATAGCAGTTTAACCTCCTACACAAGGGAAAAATATCCCGCACCACGTCTGTATCATCATCAAATCTCGTTGATACCTATCTGATATTGAGTACTCAAAATCGCGTAAAATATGAGTGGGAAAAACTGGAGATATAAGCTCCAAGTCGAGATAAAGTCACACGATAAGGAATCAAGAAAAGGGGAAATTTTTTAAAGCATGTAGCCTCCAGAAGATAGATACAGACGTCTTCATATCGATCAGCAAGACTCTACTAGGCCTGCTCATGATTCGTGAGACCTATATGACCCTACTACTCTGATACCAACTTGTCACGGCCCAAACTCCCATCGGAGCCGTGACGTCGCCTAACACCGCTTGCTAGAAAAGCCATTAATGAATAAGTAGAAACAAACTTAAATAACAGTATTGAATAGTCTCAACGGCAGGATAATCATAAATAATTGAAGTCACTAGTAATAATAAAACTAAAACAATCCCATGATCTGGTGTCATCGAGTACATGAGCTCTATAGAATAAGTAAATTCAAGGTTTGTATAAAATACAATACTATCCGAAGGACTAAACAATTTTAACATGAAATAAGGAAAGGGACTCCAAGGCCTGCGAACGGAACAACAGTGCTACCTCAAGATCTCTAACTAATCTGGATCCGGCCTATGGGTAGCTACCATAATCAGCAACACCTGGATCTACACGCAAAGTGCAGACTGTAAAATGAGTACAACCAACTCAATGTACTCAATAATCAGCATTCCTAACCTCGGGCTGAAAGCAGTGACGAGTTTGGTAAGATCCAATGTTCACTTTCCACATCCAGTAATAGCAGTAACAACATAATAAACATATGAAGGAATATAACTCAAATAATAACATGCTCAGCTTAACACAATAGGAGGAGAAATAGATATGGTTTTTAGATCTACAATCAAGGTATCAACTTCCACAGATTTCACTTGGACATGTATTTAACAAGATAAAACTGTAATTTCACTCTCTAACCATCAAGTAGAGTCATTAAATACCAATTAGCATGAGGTATTATAGAGCTCTATGACTTCATGTTAGTTATATATACCAAATCAACAAAGAATCATAGTTTAAATATCAAGTATACATAATCTCAGCACATTCATAGTGTCTGGCACAAAGTACCTCTTAGCCATAGTTTAGGCACGCTCATGGTGCCTGGCTTAAAGCCTATGAACCCTCAAACACACACACACACATACAAACACTCAACACTGTACGGGTGCCTGACATAAGTTCCTCACCAAGCACATATATGACCATGTTCCTACGCTCACTGTTAATACCTGACTTTGGAGGGGCAGGTCTTCGCCCACAAGCTGATCGGATCTAAGTCAACAATCAATATCACTTGGCCCAACATGGGGCCTAGCGCACGTGTCACCTCAATATCAATACCACCCAGCCCAAGATGGGGCCTGGCACACGCGTTACCTCTCTATCAATATCAGATAGGCTCTATGGCCAAGATAAGTCATCAATCTTCCAACATCTCACAGAATTATAATTCAATATTCCACATGGAATATACTAACATGCCACAATTCAGCTCAAACCTATATCATGCACAGCGACACCAACAACATTTGAGATAACATATAAAAAGTGAGCAGAGACAGAGATATAATACGCGGATATAATATTTTGATTGAACAATATGACTACGGCTAAGGCAAATATCTCAACACAACAAAAATTGTCCTATGATGTCTCAAACAAATAAACAAATAGCCTAGACATGATTCCTACCATGAATTAATCACGTAGTCATAAAAACAGAGAAAATATGATATCAAAAAAGCGTGATAGCAAAACAAGGCATATAATAGCCTAAGATCTATCCGGATCATGAATAACTATGGTGAACATATATATGCTCGTCACCTCGCATATACGTCACCCCAACTTATAACAAATGTCACACCCAACTGGGAATATACCATCAAACCACACTTAGGCAAGATACTTATCTCATCCGGGCTAGTCTTCAACCTCGAATCATGTCAAAACCTTGATCTAGCCCTCCAATCATGCAAATCCAAGCCAAACATCATCCAAAGAAGTCATAAAGGCCATAAGAAGCGATCCCAATCCATAAAACTTATACCTGTGAAACAATTCCCAAAGGTCAAACCAGGCGCACGTGTCCGAAATCTGAAACCAATACCAAAATCTGATGACCCATAACCTGCCAAGTCCAAATATGTAATTAGTTTCAAAATCCAGGTCCAAATCGGTATTCAAATATCCAAAATACACTTTCTTAAAGTGTAGGCAAAAATCCCAAATTTCCTTTCAAAATTCCAAGTTCTAGGTGTAGATATCCATGGGTAACCAAGATATAAATCCAAATGCAAGTGAAAATTGCTTATCTCCAATGTAGTAGTAAAATTGCTCTTCAAAATCTCCCTTTTTCAAAGTGTAGGGCTCAAAATATGAAATAATGGATAATGTCCCAAAATTTGAAACTTAAATGCAATGTCCAGCAGTACTCATCATGATCACGACATCACAATCGTGATCGCGATGCACAAATTACACATTGCCTTAGAAATTGCTTTGCGAGCGCGTCCTATAGAACACGAACACGTAGGCCAACTGGCTTGTCAATTGCATGAATGCAAAAGGGGAGTCGCAAATGCGAACCTCTGCTGAATCCCAACGCTTCGCGAATGCGAAGCCATATACGCGAACGCGATAAACATCGCCTACAAAAGTCCGCAACGCGTGCCCTACAATGTGAGTGTGGTGAACAAAATCAGTAGCACCCAAAAACACCCTACGCGATCGCGAAGCTCTTGCTGCGATCGTGAAGCTCATCAGGAGAACACCAGAAATTAGCAATGCAATACAACCCAAAGTGGCCCGAAACCACCCCGAAACGCATCTGAGCCCCATTGGACCCCGTTCAATCATACCAACGAGTTCAGATACATTATCCAGACTGATCCAAAGGCTCCAAATACTGTAATTAACATTTAAATCAAGAATAGCCTATCAAGGTCAATTTCTTAAGTTTATAAACTTTCAACTTCAAACCAAGCGTCCGATTCAAGCTTAACCAATCCGGAATAAATTCTCACTTTGCACATAAGTCTAACTCACCTATTCCAATTTCAGGAATAACAATCCAACCCCAATAGACTTAAAGTCAACTCCCGGTCAAACTTATGAACTTTCCAAACCTTCAAATTTTCAACTTTCGACAATCAGGGCCAAATCAACCTAGAAACCTTCAAATCCAAATTCGGATATGCATAAGTTCAAAATCATCATACAAACCTATCAGAACCATTAAATTATGAATTTGAGATTGTTTACTCGAAAGCCAAATCTTGGTTAACTCTTCCAACTTACAACTTTTGAATTAAGAATTACTCTCCCAAATCAACTTCGAACCTCTCGAAAATTAAAAACAACCATATACGCGAGTCATAATGCTTAATGTGAAGCTACTCCAAGTATCAAACCACCGAATAAAGTACTAAATCTCAAAACAACCGATTGGATCGTTACAACTATTTTCGAGATTATTGCTATACTCGCTTTAGATGTAGTCACACGTATGTTATGAACAAACATCCGTACTTGTTATCCTTGTGTTATTCCTTTAATTAATGTATGACTACTTGAATTTTCTTACCCACGTTAAAGACTATGAAATGGATTTTGATGCTTATTAGGCATGATGATTATTTGGACGACATATTATATGTTGGGTCCATGGTTATACGTACATATAGGCATACATCCTACATAGGGATCACCCCTTGTATAAATTCATACATCCATGCATGGTTATTTTTCTGTTCACGTGCATTTTATAATATTATCTTTTATTCATATGCATACAAAACTGCATTGATTCCCGGATATGGACTGATGTTATGGCACGAGGTTTCTGATGTGCGGTTATGGGGATATTGTTATTGATTATGGCACGTGAGTTGTCCGTGTAACACGTGAGTATTCCATACGGTTGTTATGATTATAGGCACGTAACTTGTCCATGCAACATATGCGTTGTTCGATAATTATTGGCATGTGAGTTGTCCGTACAATTGTTATAATTATTATCACATGAGTTGTCCATGTGGAATGTGAGTTGTATGTTCTTTATGTGGATATGGATCCATTCCCCTAGGGTCAACCTCTCATATTTCTTTATTTATGGCATACATGCAGGTTGTGAGAAACCAACAAGTTTCTGATTGATTGTGATGTGGGATCCTATGTGACGAGTTGTTGAGCATACAGGTTGAAGCTTGGCCATTCGAGTGATCCTTCATGCATATTCAGGCATTTACATGCATTACTCACCCATATCATCTACATATATTAGTTGATGCATTTTAAATATGTACGTGACTTGTCAATGAGTTGTTGGACACGTGGGGAGTGTCTGATAGATGTAAAAAGAGATTTATCATCATCCATTGAAACGTTAGAGTCATAAACATGGTATTGGAAAGTGATATGGAATTGGATCATTATTATGTTCCGACTTTACACTCATGTATGAGTATTTAAGCACACACTCTACTTAGTGCATGTCTCTTTGTATGTGGAGTTCGTGTAAGTTGTATTTGCTTGATTTGTTTAATTTGCAAAGCTTGCTTAATACCCCTACCCCAGTTATGCACCTTTATTATTGATATTCATTATTCCGTGACTGTCTTTTCTGGATACTTCTTTGTATTGTACATGTTATTAGGCCGTATAGGTTATTCAAAGTGAGTATGTTTTTTGCTTAAGAACCTCGTCATTATTTTACTGAGGTTAGCTAGGATACTTACTGAGTATATATGGTTGGTTGTACTCATGCTACACATCTGCACCTTGCATGCAGATCTTGTAGCTAAGCTGCTATGGATGACGAAGGCCAACATAGAAGATGTACCTGCATTCTAGATAAGCTACCACTTGTTCTCTGTAGTTTAAGATTTGTACTCCTGTTTATGTATATTCAAATAGATGTTGTATTTATTCTTTGAACTAGCTTTGTAAATCTAAAGCTTAGTAGCTCATAACTTGCACTACCAATTCTTGAGATGTTGTATGAAATTCAGCTATTCTATTTATAATTATTTATGATTTTTCATTAGAATTGTGTTAGCTGTTCGTTGGTTTACCTAGCGGGTTGGGTTAAGTGCCATTTCGACTTGGTGAGATTTTGGGTCATGACACTATTCATTATTTCTTGCCCTATGTGACCCAATCTTGCATGTCGTGTAATAAAAATAGTATCATTGTTATTAGAATAACATGCCATAATATAATGATCATCATGATAGTCACATGTAGAAGGATTACGATCTAACACAATAAAACCATCACGACGAAGTCCAAAATCATAAAAAATATTTTCTAGAGTATGTTTAATAATATTGCTACTGAAAAGAAACCTTATACGAGAAGAACAAGTACTAACAATTTCAACACTTCATCTCGCTTTTATCTTCTTTTGTTATGCCATCTTTCTTCTTTGAATTTGGCGGGTTACTTTTCTTGGATGATTCATCTTTGGTTTCCCTTTCCGCCTTTTCCTAGTTCTTCTTATGCTTGAAGCTTTAAAGCTTTTTACAACATGGTTCTTTTAAGTAGGTACTAGGTATAGATTTAGAAACTCCAAGCTGCTCATCTTCAAGCTCCACGTTGCGGACAACATCAACAAAAGTTTTGATGTTATCATTATAGGTTATTTTAACCTTTAAAGGTTCCCAACTATTGGAAAGAGACCGGATTGCTACCTAAACTTGCTGCACATCAGGAAGAATATGACCAACACTTTTAATTTGAGCAATCATTTTAAACATCACCCTACGGTGCTGCTTGACACCATGATCATTTAGCTTCTTGTATGTGTCAAACTTGATTTTCAACTATATGAGGTGTTGTACTGCTCTATATCTCTCGTAAGTGTGCCCATATGGCATGAGCAATAGGATATTATTCATTTTCTTGGATGTGATTATTGTTGGATTGTTTTTCTAAAGGGGTGAATAGGAAATAGAAGCGGCATCTCTTGGAGTTCACATCTTCATCTCACCCTTTTATTTTCTATAAACTAGTGTTAGAACCCGAGCGATGCGCGGATAATTTGACAGAATATTAATCTTATAAAATTATTGTCCAGACCCAAAACTAACCTTTGTCGTGACGGCGCCTATCGTGGAACTAGACAAGCTGACTCATTTCCAAAACAAACCGATATTTTCATTTCAAAGAACATTTCAAGTTTATTTAACATAAAACCTCCATTTAAAGAGTTCAAATCAAAGAAAAACAGAAGTGCAGAAAAGAAAAGCCCGACATCGGGGTGTCACTAGTCATGAGCATCTACTACAATCTGTCTAACAATATCAAGACTAACTCAGTCTGGAAAATAGCTAAATACAACTAGAGGAAGATAAGAGGGAGAAGAGCAGGGGCTGCGATTGCCAAACAGCTACCTTGCTATCTTCAAGAAAATCTGCAACCAGAACACTCAATAATCGCTACCGTGACCAGCTATACCTGAATCTGCACACAAGGTGCAGGGAGTAACGTGAGTACGCCAACTCAGTAAGTAACAACAATAAATAAAGATTGAGTAGTAGTGACGAGCAATAAAGCATATAACGTTCATATCAGGAAATCTCAGTAAAAAACCACATGCTTTTAAAATCAGGATTTGAATCAAACATCTCGTTTAAACCCAGTTCCAATAAAAATCATTTAAAGATATTTTTCAGCAGTTTTTCAAACGAAGGCTCAATGCAAAAGTGAGCAAAATGATGAAATCATAAACAGCCCCTCGGGCAAAACAGCACTCATATACAGCCCCTCGGGCAAACCTCACAATCACTCTTGCCACTCGGGCATGCCTCACAATCACTCTTGCCACTCGGGCATACCTCACAATCACTCATGCCTACCAGTCACTCAGCACTCGGCAGTCGTACTCAGTAGGTACCTGCACTCACTGGGGGTGTGTACGGACTCCGGAGGGGCTCTTTCAGCCCAAGCGCTATAATCTGCACGGACAACTCACGTGCGATAATAATAAAGTATGTTGCAGGCGGGCAGCCCCGATCCACACTCATCCTCACCAATCAGGCCCTCGGCCTCACTCAGTCATAAGTATGTTGCAGGCGGGCTGCCCTGATCCACACTCATCCTTACCAATCGGTCCCTCGGCCTCTCTCAGTCATAAATATATCAAGCCACTCGGGCATTTCAGTAAATCAGGGCATTCGGCCCAAAACATTTATATGCATCAAAATAGAGTCATAAAAACTGAGTTATGCAGTAAACAAGTATAAACATGACTGAATATAGATTTTCAATCGAAAACAATGAGACGATGGTAAGAAACAGCCCCTAAGGGTCCAAACAGCATTGGCGCAAGGCCCAAACATGGCATTCAGCCCAATTTACAGAAATTCTTTCTAAAACATATAAGTATCAAATGGTTTTTACAAAGTATGCAACTTTACAGTTGCTACGGGACGGACCAAGTCACAAATCCCCAAAAGTACACGCCCACACGCCCGTCACCTAGCATGTGCGTCACTTCAAAACAATAGAATGATATGAAATCCGGGGTTTCATACCCTCAGGACTAGATTTTCAATCGTTACTTACCTCAAACCGGTCAAATCTCTAACCCGCAATGATCTTGCCTCTGGACTCGGCCTCCAAATGCTACGAATCTATTCACAATCAGTACAATACCATCAATACGCGCTAATGGAATAAATTCCACAAGAAAAACTACAAAATTAAACCAAAACCCAAAATTGGCTCAAACCCGGCCGCGGGCCCATGTCTCGAAATTCGATAAATTTTACAAAACTAGATAGCTTATTCACTCACGAGTCTAACCATACCAAATGCATCAAAATGTGACATCGTTTGGTCCTTCAAATCCTTAAATTACTCTCCAAATATTTCAAGCCCTAACCCCTCA
>AWOL01S0038014.1:31192-45936 GCA_000715115.1 Nicotiana otophora | reverse complement strand
CGGGCCGAGTATGGTACCGGGTGCCGGCCACGTCCCTTCAGGTTTGGGGCGTGACAGTATTGGATTGCCCGAAAGTTTTTCACGCAATCCAGTTTCGAGGGACCCGGGCCCACTTGGAAGGCGTGGGCTATAGCACACGAAAATATAGAATGTGGCAGAATTGTAGACTTTTAGCCGTAAAACGAACAAAAGCGAGGAACGTTCATGGCGAGGCGGTGAATATGGTTCTTCAGGTCGTATTTGATGACCTGAAAAATTTTTAGGCGATCCGAGTCCGGGGGGCCCGGCCCACTCGGAAGGCATATAGCACACAAAATTATGGGAATCGGGCTGAATTCTAGTTTTTCGGCCGTAAAACGCAAATAAATTCAAGGAAAGTTCATGGAAAGGCGGTGACTAAGGTTCCTTGGGTCGTATTGGATGGCCCGAAAACATTTAAGGCGATCCGAGTCCGGGGGGCCCGGTCCACTCGAAAGGCGTGGGCTCTAGCACACACATATAAGAATCAGGAGGAATTCTAGTTATTTGGCCGTAAAATGCAAAAACCAAGGAACGATCATGGCGAGGCGGTGATTATGTTTCGTTATTTTGTATTTGATGGCCCGGAAATATTTTAGGCGATCCAATTCCGTAGGCCTAGGCCCACTTGGAAGGCGTGGGCTATAGCACACGAAAACGCAAAAAATAAACGAGGAATGGTCATGGCGGGGTGGTGACTTTGGTTCCTAAGGTCGTATTTGGCGACCCGGAAAATTTTAAGGCGATCCGGGTCCGGAGGGGCCGGCCCACTCTGAGGGCGGCACAAGCAAATATGGTAATCGGGCTAAATTCTAGTTTTTTGGCCGAAAAATACAAATAAACGAGGAACGGTCATGGCGGGGCGGTGACTATGGCTCCTTAGCTCGTATTTGATGGCCCAGAAAATTTTTGGCGATCGGTGTTCCGGGGCCAGGGCCCACTCGAAAGGCGTGTGCTATAGCACACGAAACAATGGAAATCGGGCGGAATTCTAGTTTTTCGGCCGTAAATCACAAATTACGAGGAATGGTCATAGCGAGGCGGTGATTATGGTTCCATAGGTCGTATTTCATGGCCTGGACAAATGTTAGGCGATCCCGGTCCGGGGGCACTGCCCACTAGGAAGGCATGGGCTATAGCACACGAACATATGGGAACCGGGCAAAATTCTAGGTGTTTGGCCGTAAAACGCAAAACAAACAAGGAACGGTCATGGAGAGGCGATGACTATGGTTCTTTAGGTCGTATTGGATGGCCTGAAAAACAATTTGGCGATCCGAGTGCAGGGGGCCCGACCCACTCGGAATGCGTGGGCTATAGCACACGAAAATATGGGAATCGGGCAGAATTTCTAATTTATTGGTCGTAAAACAAAAACAATGAGAAACTGTCATGGCGGGGCGGTGACTATGGTTCCTTAGGTCATATTTGATTGCCCGGAAAATTTTACGCTATCAAGTTTCGGGGGGCCCGGGCCCACTCGAAAGGCGTGGGCAATAGCACTCGAAAATATCGGAATCGTACAGAATTCTATTTTTTGGCCGTAAAACTAAAATAATGTGAAACGGTCACGGCGGGGCAGTGACTGTGGTTCCTTAGGTCGTATTTTATTGCCCGAAATGTTTTTACGCAATCCAGTTTCGAGGGAACCGGGCCCACTTGGAAGGCGTGGGCTATAGCACACGAAAATATGGAATGTGGCAGAATTCTAGTCTTTTAGCCAAAAACGAAAAAACGCGAGGAACGGTCATGGCGAGGCAGTGAATATGGTTCTTCAGGTCGTATTTGACGACCCGAAAAAATTTTAGGCGATCCGAGTCCGGGGGTCCGGCCCACTCGGAAGGCATATAGCACACACAATTATGGGAATCGGGCTGAATTCTAGTTTTTCGGCCGTAAAATGCAAACAATTCAAGGAACGGTCATGGCGAGGCAGTGACTATGGTTCCTTGGGTCGTATTTGATGGCCCAACAAAATTTAAGGCTATCCGAGTCCAGGGGCCCGGTCCACTCGAAAGGCGTGGGCTCTAGCACACGAAAGTATGAGAATCAGGGGGAATTCTAGTTATTTCGCCGTAAAACACAAAAACCGAGGAATGATCATGGCGAGGCGGTGATTATGTTTAGTTATTTCGTATTTGATGGCCCGAAAATATTTTAGGCGATCCAGTTCCATAGGCCTAGGCCCACTTGGAAAGCGTGGGCTATAGCACACGAAAACCCAAAAAAGAAACGAGGAATGGTCATGGCGGGGTGGTGACTTTGGTTCCTAAGGTCGTATTTGATGGCCCAAAAAATTTTAAGGCGATCCGGGTCCGGAGGGGCCGGCCCACTCGGAGGGCGGCAAAAGCAAATATGGTAATCGGGCTAAATTCTAGTTGTTTGGCCGAAAAACGCAAATAAATGAGGAACGGTCATGACGGGGCGGTGACTATGGTTCCTTAGGTCGTATTGGATGGCCCGGAAAAATTTAGGCGATCGAAGTTCGGGGGCCAGGGCCCACTCGAAAGTCGTGTGAGCACACGAACAAATGGAAATCGGGCGTAATTCTAGTTTTTTGGTCGTAAAATGTAAAAAATGAGGAACGGTCATGGCCGGGTGGTGATTCTAGTTCCATAGGTCGTATTTGATGGCCTGGAAATATTTTGGGCGATCCCGGTCTGGGAGAACTGCCCACTAGGAAGGCATGGGCTATAGCACACAAACATATGGGAATCGGGCGGAATTCTAGGTTTTTGGCCGTAAAACGCAAAAGAAACAAGGAACGGTCATGGCGAGGTGGTGACTATGGTTCTTTAGGTCGTATTTGATGGCTCGAAAATGTTTTAGGCAATTCGAGTCCAGGAGGCCGGGCCCACTCGGAATGCGTGGGCTATAGCACACGAAAATATGGGAGTCAGGCGGAATTCTAGTTTTTTGGCCGTAAAACAAAATAAATGAGAAACTTTCATGGCGGGGCGGTGACTATGGTTCCTTAGGTCGTATTGGATTGCCCATAAAATTTTACGCTATCAAGTTTTGGGGGGCCCGTGCCCACTCGGAAGGCGTGGGCTATAGCACATGAAAATATGAGCATCGGGCGGAATTCTAGTTTTTTGGCCGTAAAACTAAAATAATGAGAAACGGTCATGGCGGGGCGGTGACTATGATTCCTTAGGTCGTATTTGATTGCCCGAAAATATGTTACGCAATCCAGTTTCGAGGGGCCCGGGCCCACTCGGAAGGCATGGGCTATAGCACACGAAAATATGGGAATGTGGCAGAATTCTAGTTTTTTGAACGTAAAATACGAAAAAGCGAGGAACGGTCATGTGAGGCGGTGAATATGGTTCCTTGGGTCGTATTTGATGGCCCAAAAAATTTTAGGCGATCCGAGTCCGGGGGGCCCGGCCCACTCGAAAGGCGTGGGCTATAGCACATGAAAATATGGGAATCGGGAGGAATTCAAGTTATTTGGCCATAAAATGCAAAAACCGAGGAACGATCATGGCGAGGAGGTGATTGTGTTTTGTTATTTCGTATTTGATGGCCCGGAAATATTTTAGGCGATCCAATTCCGTAGCCCTAGGCCCACTTGGAAGGCGTGGGCTATAGCATACGAAAACGTAAAAAACAAATGAGGAATGGTCATGGCGGGGTGTTGCCTTTGGTTCCTAAGGTCATATTTGACGGCCCGGAAAATTTTAAGGCGATCCGGGTCCGGAGGGCGGCACAAGCAAATATGGTAATCGGGCTAAATTCTAGTTTTTAGGCCGAAAAATTCAAATAAACGAGGAACGGTCATGGCGGGGCGGTGACTATGGCTCCTTAGCTCGTATTTGATGGCCCAGAAAATTTTTGGCGATCGGTGTCCCGGGGCCAGGGCCCACTCGAAAGGCGTGTGCTATAGCACACGAAAAAATGGAAATCGGGCGGAATTTTAGTTTTTCGGCCGTAAATTGCAAATTACGAGGAATGGTCATAGCGGGGCGGTGATTATGGTCCCATAGGTCGTATTTCATGACCTGGACAAATGTTAGGCGATCCCGGTCCGGGGGCACTGCCCACTAGGAAGGCATGGGCTATAGCACACGAACATATGGGAACCGGGCGAAATTCTAGGTGTTTGGCCGTAAAACGCAAAACAAACAAGGAACGGTCATGGAGAGGCGATGACTATGGTTCTTTAGGTCGTATTGGATGGCCTGAAAAAAAAATTTGGCGATCCGAGTGCAGGGGGCCCGACCCACTCGGAATGCGTGGGCTATAGCACACGAAAATATGGGAATCGGGAAGAATTTCTAGTTTATTGGTCGTAAAACAAAAACAATGAGAAACTGTCATGGCGGGGCGGTGACTATGGTTCCTTAGGTCATATTTGATTGCCCGAAAAATTTTACGCTATCAAGTTTCGGGTGGCCCGGGCCCACTCGGAAGGCGTGGGCAATAGCACCCGAAAATATGGGAATCGTACAGAATTCTAGTTTTTTGGCCGTAAAACTAAAATAATGTGAAACGGTCACGGCGGGGCTGTGACTGTGGTTCCTTAGGTCGTATTTGATTGCCCGAAATGTTTTTACGCAATCCAGTTTCGAGGGACCCGGGCCCACTTGGAAGGCGTGGGCTATAGCACACGAAAATATGGAATGTGGCAGAATTCTAGTGTTTTAGCCAAAAACGAAAAAAAGTGAGGAACGGTCATGGCGAGGCAGTGAATATGGTTCTTCAGGTCGTATTTGACGACCCGAAAAAATTTTAGGCGATCGGAGTCCGGGGGCCCGGCCCACTCGGAAGGCATATAGCACACACAATTATGGGAATCGGGCTGAATTCTAGTTTTTCGGCCGTAAAATGCAAACAATTCAAGGAACGGTCATGGCGAGGCAGTGACTATGGTTCCTTGGGTCGTATTTGATGGCCAAACAAAATTTAAGGCTATCCGAGTCCGGGGGCCCGGTCCACTCGAAAGGCGTGGGCTCTAGCACACGAAAGTATGAGAATCAGGGGGAATTCTAGTTATTTGGCCGTAAAATGCAAAAACCGAGGAATGATCATGGCGAGGCAGTGATTATGTTTCGTTATTTCGTATTTGATGGCCCGAAAATATTTTAGGCGATCCAGTTCCATAGGCCTAGGCCCACTTGGAAGGCGTGGGCTATAGCACACGAAAACGCAAAAAACAAATGAGGAATGGTCATGGCGGGGTGGTGACTTTGGTTCCTAAGGTCGTATTTGATGGCCCAAAAAATTTTAAGGCGATCCGGGTCCGGAGGGGCCGGCCCACTCGGAGGGCGGCAAAAGCAAATATGGTAATCGGGCTAAATTCTAGTTGTTTGGCCGAAAAACGCAAATAAAGAGGAACGGTCATGACGGGGCGGTGACTATGGTTCCTTAGGTCGTATTGGATGGCCCGGAAAAATTTAGGCGATCGAAGTTCGGGGGCCAGGGCCCACTCGAAAGCCGTGTGAGCACACGAAAAAATGGAAATCGGGCGTAATTCTAGTGTTTTGGTCGTAAAATGTAAAACATGAGGAACGGTCATGGCCGGGCGGTGATTCTGGTTCCATAGGTCGTATTTGATGGCCTGGAAATATTTTGGGCGATCCCGGTCTGGGAGAAAATCCCACTAGGAAGGCATGGGCTATAGCACACAAACATATGGGAATCGGGCGGAATTCTAGGTTTTTGGCCGTAAAACGCAAAAGAAACAAGGAACGGTCATGGCGAGGCGGTGACTATGGTTCTTTAGGTCGTATTTGATGGCTCGAAAATGTTTTAGGCAATTCGAGTCCAGGAGGCCGGGCCCACTCGAAAATATGGGAGTCAGGCGGAATTCTAGTTTTTCGGCCGTAAAACAAAATAAATGAGAAACTTTCATGGCGGGGCGGTGACTATGGTTCCTTAGGTCGTATTGGATTGCCCATAAAATTTTACGCTATCAAGTTTTGGGGGGCCCGTGCCCACTCGGAAGGCGTGGGCTATAGCACATGAAAATATGAGAATCGGGCGGAATTCTAGTTTTTTGGCCGTAAAACTAAAATAATGAGAAACGGTCATGGCGGGGCGGTGACTATGATTCCTTAGGTCGTATTTGATTGCCCGAAAATATGTTACGCAATCCAGTTTCGAGGGGCCCGGGCCCACTCGGAAGGCGTGGGCTATAGCACACGAAAATATGGGAATGTGGCAGAATTCTAGTTTTTTGAACGTAAAATACGAAAAAGCGAGGAACGGTCATGTGAGGCGGTGAATATGGTTCCTTGGGTCGTATTTGATGGCCCAAAAAATTTTAGGCAATCCGAGTCCGGGAGGCCCGGCCCACTCGAAAGGCGTGGGCTATAGCACATGAAAATATGGGAATCGGGAGGAATTCAAGTTATTTGACCATAAAACGCAAATAACGAGGAACGGGCATGGCGAGGCGGTGATTATGCTTCCTTATGTCGTATTTAATGGCCCGGAAATATTTTAGGCGATCCAGTTCCGGCGGCCTAGGCCCACTTTGAAGGTGTGGGCTATAGCACACGAAAACGCAAAACACAATGAGTAATGGTCATGGCGGGGTGGTGACTTTGGTTCCTAAGGTCGTATTTGACGGCCCAGAAATATTTAAGGCGATCCGGGTCCGGAGGGGCCCGGCCCACTCGGAAGGCGGCACAAGCAAATATGGTAATCAGGCTAAATTCTAGTTGTTTGGCCATAAAACGCAAATAAACGAGGAACGGTCATGAAGGGGCGGTGACTATGGTTCCTTAGGTCGTATTTGATTGCCCGGAAAATTTTAGGCGATCGGGGTCCCGGGGCCAGGGCCCACTCGAAAGTTGTGTGCTATAGCACACGAAAAAATGAAAATCGGGCGGAATTCTAGTTTTTCGGCCGTAAATCACAAATTACGAGGAATGGTCATGGCGGGTCGTATGTCATCGCCTGGACAAATGTTAGGCGATCCCGGTCCGGGGGCACTGCCCACTAGGAAGGCATGGGCTATAGCACACGAGCATATGGGAACCGGGCGAAATGCTAGGTTTTTTGGCCGTAAAACGCAAAACAAACAAGGAACGGTCATGGCGAGGCGGTGACTATGGTTCTTTAGGTCGTATTTGACGGCCTGAAAAGGAATTTGGCGATCCGAGTCCAGGGGGCCAGACCCACTCGGAATGCGTGGGCTATAGCACACGAAAATATGGGAATCGGGCGGAATTTCTAGTTTATTGGTCGTAAAACAAAAACAATGAGAAATTGTCATATCGGGGCAGTGACTATAGTTCCTTAGGTCATATTTGATTGCTTAGAAAATTTTACGCTTTCAAGTTTCGGGGGGCCCGAGCCCACTCGGAAGGCGTGGGCAATAGCACCCGAAAATATGGGAATCGTACAGAATTCTAGTTTTTTGGCCGTAAAACTAAAATAATGAGAAACGGTCATGGTGGGGCGGTGACTATGGTTCCTTAGGTCGTATTTGATCACCCGAAATTTTTTTAAGCAATCCAGTTTCGGGGGACTCGGGCCTACTTGGAAGGCGTGGGCTATAGCACACGCAAATATGGAATGTGGCAGAATTCTAGTCTTTTAGCCGTAAAACGAAAAAAAGCGAGGAACGGTCATGGCAAGGCGGTGAATATGGTTCTTCAGGTTGTATTTGACGACTCGAAAAAATTTGAGGCGATCCGAGTCCGGGGGGCCCGGCCCACTCGGAAGGCATATAGCACACAAAATTATGGAAATCGGGCTGAATTCTAGTTTTTCGGCCCTAAAATGCAAAAACATTCAAGGAACGTTCATGGAGTGGCGGTGACTATGGTTCCTTGGGTCGTATTTGATGGCCCGAAAACATTTAAGGCGATCTGAGTCCGGGGGGGTCGGTCCACTCGAAAGGCATGGGCTCTAGCACACGAAAATATGGGAATCAGGAGGAATTCTAGTTATTTGGCCGTAAAATGCAAAAAACGAGGAACGCGCATGGCGAGGCGGTGATTATGTTTTGTTATTTCGTATTTGATGGCCCGGAAATATTTTAGGCGATCCAATTTCGTAGCCCTAGGCCCACTTGGAAGGCGTGGGCTATAGCATACGAAACCGCAAAAAACAAACGAGGAATGGTCATGGCGGGGTGTTGCCTTTGGTTCCTAAGGTCATATTTGACGGCCCGAAAAATTTTAAGGCAATCTGGGTCCGGAGGGCGGCACAAGCAAATATGGTAATCAGGCTAAATTCTAGTTTTTTGGCCGAAAAACGCGAATAAACGAGGAACGGTCATGACGGGGCGGTGACTATGGTTCCTTAGGTCGTATTTGATGGCCCGGAAAATTTTAGGCGATCGAAGTCCGGGGGCCAGGGCCCACTCGAAAGTCGTGTGCTATAGCACATGAAAAATGGGAATCGGGCGGAATTCAAGTTTTTTGGCCGTAAAATGCACAAAACGAGGAACGGTCATGGTCGGGCAGTGACTCTGGTTCCATAGGTCGTATTGGATGGCCTGGAAATATGTTGGGCGATCCCGGTCCGGGGGCACTGCCCACTAGGAAGGCATGGGCTATAGCACACAAACATATGGGAATCGGGCGGAATTCTAGGTTTTTGGCCGTAAAACACAAAAGAAACAAGGAACGGTCATGGCGAGGCAGTGACTATGGTTCTTTAGGTCGTATTTGATGGCCCGAAAATGTTTTCGGCAATTTGAGTCCAGGGGATCCGGCCCACTCGGAATGCGTGGGCTATAGCACACGAAAATATGGGAGTCAGGCGGAATTCTAGGTTTTTGGCCGTAAAACAAAACAAATGAGAAACTGTCATGGCGGGACGGTGACTATGGTTCCTTAGGTCGTATTTGATTGCCCAGAAAATTTTACGCTACCAAGTTTTGGGGGGCCCTTGCCCACTCGGAAGGCGTGGGCTATAGCACACGAAAATATGGCAATCCGGCGGAATTATAGTTTTTTGGTCGTAAAACTAAAATAATGAGAAACGGTCATGGCGGGGCGGTGACTATAGTTCTTAGGTCGTATGTGATTGCTTGAAAATATTTTACGCAATCTGGTTTCGGGGGGGTCGGGCCCACTCGGAAGGCGTGGGCTATAGCACATGAAAATGTGGGAATGTGGCAGAATTCTAGTTTTTTGGCCGTAAAACACAAAAAAAGCAAGGAACGGTCATGCGAGGCGGTGAATATGGTTCCTGGGGTCATATGTGATGCTCCAAAAAAATTTTAGGCGATCTGAGTCCGGGTGGCCCGGCCCACTCGAAAGGCGTGGGCTATAGCATACGAAAATAAGGGAATCGGGAGGAATTCAATTTATTTGACCATAAAATGCAACTAACGAGGAACGGGCATGGAGAGGCGGTGATTATGGTTCCTTATGTCGTATTTGATGGCCCGAAAATATTTTAGGCGATCTAGTTCCGGGGGCCTAGGCCCACTTTGAAGGCATGGGCTATAGCACACGAAAACACTAAAAACAATGAGGAATGTTCATGACGGGGCGGTGACTATGGTTCCTTAGGTCATATTTGATGGCCCGGAAAATTTAAGGCGATCGAAGTCCGGGGGCCAGGGCCCACTCGAAAGGCGTGTGCTATAGCACACGAAAAAATGGAAATCGGTGGAATTCTAGTTTTTTGGCCGTAAAAAGCAGAAAATGAGGAACGGTCATGGTGGGGCGGTGATTATTGTTCCATAGATTGTATATGATGGCCTGGAAAAATTCTGGGCGATCCCGGTCCGGGGGTATTGCCCACTAGGAAGGCATGGGATAGCACACGAACATATGGGAATCTGGCGGAATTCTAGGTTCTTGGCCGTAAAACACAAAACAAATAAGGAACGGTCATAACGAGGTGGTGACTGGGTCTTTAGGTTGTATTTGATGGCCCGAAATATTTCTAGGCGATCCGAGTCCAGGAGGCCCGGCCCACTTGAAATGCGTGGGCTATAGCACACAAGAATATGGGAATCGGGCGGAATTCTAGTTTTTTGGCTATCAAAAAAAGGAAATGAGAAACTATCATGGCAGGGTTGTGACTATGGTTCCTTAGGTCGTATTTGATTGCCCAGAAAATTTTACGCTATCAAGTTTCAGGGGGCCCGTGTCCACTCGGAAGGCGTGGGCTATAGCACACGAAAATATGGGAATCGGGCGAAATTCTTGTTTTTTGGCCATAAAACTAAAATAATGAGAAACGGTCATGGTGGGGCGGTGACTATGGTTCCTTGGGTCGTATTTGATTGCCCAAAAAAGTTTTACGCAATCCAGTTTCGGGGGGCCCGGGCCCACTCGGAAGGCGTGGGCTATAGCACACAAAAATATGGGAATGTGGCAGAATTCTAGTTTTTTGGCCGTAAAATGCAAACAATAAGCAACGGTCATGGTGGGCGGTGATTATGGTTCCATAGGTTGTATTTGATGGCCTGCAAAAATATCTGGGCGAGTCCTGGGGGCCCGGCCCACCAGGAAGGCGTGGGCTATAGCACACGAAATTATGGGAATCAGCTGAATTCTAGTTTTTCGGCCGTAAAAGGCAACATATTCAAGGAACGGTCATGGCGAGGTGGTGACTATGGTTCCTTGTGTCATATTTTATGGCCCGAAAACATTTAAGGCGATCCGAGTCCGGGGGGCCCGGTCCACTCGAAAGGCGTGGGCTCTAGCACACAAAATATTGGGAATCAGGGGGAATTCTAGTTATTTGGCCGTAAAATGCAAAAAATGAGGAATGATCATGGCGAGGCAGTGATTATGTTTCGTTATTTCGTATTTGATGGCCCGAAAATATTTTAGGCGATCCAATTCCGTAGGCCTAGGCCCATTTGGAAGGCGTGGGCTATAGCACACGAAAACGCAAAAAACAAATGAGGAATGGTCATGGCGGGGTGGTGACTTTGGTTCCTAAGGTCGTATTTGACGGCCCAGAAAATTTTAAGGCGATCCATGTCCGGAGGGGCCCGGCCCACTCGGAGGGCGGCACAAGCAAATATGGTAATCGGGCTAAATGCTTGGTTTTTGGCCGAAAAATGCAAATAAACGAGGAACGGTCATGATGGGGCGGTGACTATGGTTCCTTAGGTCTTATTTGATGGCCTGGAAATATTTTGGGCGATCCCGGTCGGGGGGCACTGCCCACTAGGAAGGCATGGGCTATAGCACACAAACATATGGGAAACGGGCGGAATTCTAGGTTTTTGGCCTTAAAACGCAAAAGAAACAAGGAACGGTCATGGAGAGGCGGTGATTATGGTTCTTTAGGTCGTATTTGATGGCCCGAAAAAATTTTAGGCAATTCGAGTCCAGGGGGCCCGGCCCACTCGGAATGCATGGGCTATAGCACACGAAAATATGGGAGTCAGGCGGAATTCTAGTTTTTTGGCTGTAAAACAAAACAAATGAAAAACTGTCATGGCGGGGCGGTGACTATGGTTCCTTAGGTCGTATTTAATTGCCCAGAAAATTTTACGCTATCAAGTGTTGGGGGGCCCGTGCGCACTCGGAAGGCGTGGGCTATAGCACACGAAAATATAGCAATCGGGCGAAATTCTAGTTTTTTTGCCGTAAAATTAAAATAATGAAAAACGGTCTTGGCGGGGCGGTGACTATGGTTCCTTAGGTCGTATTTGATTGCCCAAAAAGTTTTTACGCAATCCAGTTTCGGGGGGCCCGGGCCCACTCGGAAGGCGTGGGCTATAGCACACGAAAATATGGGAATGTGGCAGAATTCTAGTTTTTTGGCCGTAAAACACAAAAAAGCGAGGAACGATCATGCGAGGCGGTGAATATGGTTCCTTGGGTCGTATTTGATGGCCCAAAAAAAATTTAGGAGATCCGAGACCGGGGGGCCCGGCCACTCGAAAGGCGTGGGCTAAAGCACACGAAAATATGGGAATCAGGAGAAATTCAAGTTATTTGGCCATAAAACGCAAATAACGAGGAACGGGCACGGTGAGGCGGTGATTATGGTTCCTTATGTCGTATTTGATGGCCCGGAAATATTTTAGGCGATCTAGTTCCGGGGGCCTAGGCCAACTTTGAAGGCGTGGGCTATAGCACACGAAAATGCAAAACACAATGAGGAATGTTCATGGCGGGGTGGTTACTTTGGTTCCTAAGGTCGTATTTTATGGCCCAGAAATATTTAAGGCGATCCGGGTCCGGAGGGGCCCAACCCACTCGGAAGGCGGCACAAGCAAATTTGGTAATCGGGCTAAATTCTAGGTTTTTGGCCGAAAAATGCAAATAAACGAGGAACAGTCATGATGGGGCGGTGACTATGGTTCCTTAGGTCGTATTTGATGGCCTGGAAATATTTTGGGCGATCCCGGTCCAGGGGCACTGCCCACTAGGAAGGCATGGGCTATAGCACACGAACATATGGAAATCGGGTGGAATTCTAGGTTTTTGGCCGTAAAACGCAAAAGAAACAAGGAACGGTCATGGCGAGGCGGTGACTATGGTTCTTTAGGTCGTATTTGATGGCCCGAAAATATTTTAGGAAATTTGAGTCCAGGGGGCCCGGCCCACTCGGAATGCGTAGGCTGTAGCACACGAAAATATGGGAGTCAGGCGGAATTCTAGTTTTTTGGCCGTAAAACAAAACAAATGAGAAACTGTCATGGCAGGGCGGTGACTATGGTTCCTTAGGTTGTATTTGATTGCCTAGAAAATTTTACGCTATCATGTTTCGGGGGGCCCGTGCCCACTCGGAAGGCGTGGGCAATAGCACATAAAAATATGGCAATCGGGCGGAATTCTAGTTGTTTGGCCGTAAAACGCAAATAATCGCGGAACGGTCATGACGGGGCGGTGATTATGGTTCCTTAGGTCATATTTGATGGCTTGGAAAATTTTTGGCGATCGAAGTCCGGGGGTCAGGGCCCACCCGAAAGGTGTGTGCTATAGCATACGAAAAAATGGGAATCGGGGGAATTCTAGTTGTTTGGCCGCAAAATGCAAAAAATGAGGAACAGTCATGGTGGGGCGGTGATTATGGTTCCATAGGTTATATGTGATGGCCTGGAAAAATTTTGGGCGATCCCGGTCCGGTGGTACTGCCCACTAGGAAGGCATGGGTTATAGCACACGAACATATGGGAATCGGGCAGAATTCGAGGTTTTTGCCTGTAAAACATAAAACAAATAAGGAACGGTCATGGCGAGGTGGTGACTGGTTCTTTAGGTCATATTTGATGGCCCAAAAACCTTTTATGCGATCCTAGTCCAGGAGGCCCGGCCCACTCAGAATGCGTGGGCTATAGCACACACAAATATGGGAATCGGTCGGAATTCTACTTTTTTGGCCGTAAAACAAAAGAAATGAGAAACTGTCATGGCAGGGCGGTGACTATGGTTCCTTAGGTCGTATTTGATTGCCTAGAAAATTTTACGCTATCAAGTTTCGGGGGGCCCGTGCCCACTGGGAAGGCATGGGCAATAGCACACGAAAATATGGCAATCGGGCGGAATTCTAGTTTTTTGGCCGTAAAACTAAAATAACGAGAAACGGTCNGCAATCCAGTTTCGGGGGGCCCGGGCCCACTCGGAAGGCATGGGCTATAGCACACGAAAATATGGGAATGTGGCAGAATTCTAGTTTTTTGGCCGTAAAACACAAAAAAGCGAGGAACGGTCATGCGAGGCGGTGAATATGGTTCCTTGGGTCGTATTTGATGGCCCAAAAAAGCGAGGAACGGTCATGGCGAGGTGGTGAATATGGTTCCTTGGGTCATATTTGATGGCCCCAAAAATTTTAGGCGATCCGAGTCCGGGGGGCCGGCCCACTCGAAAGGCGTGGGCTATAGCACACGAAAATATGGGAATCAGGAGGAATTGAAGTTATTTGGCCATAAAATGCAAATAACGATGAACGGGCATGGCGAGGCGGTGATTATGGTTCATTATGTCGTAGTTGATGGCCCGGAAATATTTTAGGCAATCTAGTTCGGGGGGCCTAGGCCCACTTTGAAGGCATGGGCTATAGCCCACGAAAACGCAAACAACAATGAGGAATGGTCATGGCGGGGTGGTGACTTTGGTTCCTAAGGTCGAATTTGACAGCCCGAAAATATTTAAGGCGATCCGGGTCCGGAGGGGCCCGGCCCACTCGGAAGGCGGCACAAGGAAATATGGTAATCGGGCTAAATTCTAGTTTTTTAGCCGTAAAACGCAAATAAATGAGGAACGGTCATGACGGGGCAGTGATTATGGTTCCTTAGGTCGTATTTCATGGCCTGGAAAATTTTAGGCGATCGAAGTCCGGGGGCTAGGGCCCACTCGAAAGGCGTGTGCTATAGCATACGAAAAAATGGGAATCGGTGGAATTCAGTTGTTTGGCCGCAAAACGCAAAACATGAGGAACGGTCATGGTGGGGCGGTGATTATGGTTCCATAGGTTATATGTGATGGCCTGGAAAAACTTTGGGCGATCCCGGTCCGGTGGTACAGCCCACTAGGAAGGCATGGGTTAGCACACGAACATACGGGAATCGGGCGGAATTCGAGGTTTTGGCCTGTAAAACATAAAACAAATAAGGAACGGTCATGGCGAGGCGGTGATTGGTTCTTTAGGTCATATTTGATGGCCCAAAAAATTTTTATGCGATCCGAGTCCAGGAGGCCCGGCCCACTCGGAATGCGTGGGCTATAGCACACACAAATATGGGAATCGGTCGGAATTCTAGTTTTTTGGCCGTAAAACAAAAGAAATGAGAAACTGTCATGGCAGGGCGGTGACTATGGTTCCTTAGGTCGTATTTGATTGCC
>AWOL01S0038012.1:17636-27667 GCA_000715115.1 Nicotiana otophora | reverse complement strand
TAAATGCAAGCAATTGCTTTTCCTGGTCGTTCTGCCTCCTTGTTACGTGCATACTTAGCTTATTTTAGTGCCCACACATATTGGAATTCCATACAACCCATATGATCTTGAATATCACCTTTTGTTTTTGATATATATATATATATATATATATATATATATATTATTTTTTTTCTTCTTCCCCTTCATTATCCATGATAGGTGCCACCTACTGATGGAGTGCATATAATGTTGTTGTGAGACTATTGTTACATGACCATTTCCTATTTAGGTGACTGTGCTTGGTTAACGCCTTCTTCCTTATTTTCTCCGCTAGTCTTTCATTGTAGTACTTTAGGGAGGACCCTCTGATTCTTGCAAGGCTACGAGCTTATTACATTGTATACTCGACGGAATATTTGATGTTCGTACATACATATAAAATTCCTTAGTTACTTACCTCCATACTTATATGCTTGTATGGTTGCTCCCGAGATGAAGTTTTGACTATCTTCCCTTAACTCTCATATGGTATCTTTAACTACTCCAACTCCTATCCGAATATTTCTCAAAGTCACGATGTCATGTATGCGAGACTGAATTCCCCATGTTGGGGTTCACTACGTTTATCTTTCACGATCTATTGATTTGTCTATATCCTATTATCTAGCCATAACTAGGCTCTTCCTGAATGAACTACTAACTACTAATTGGCTCATTCTCATATTCATTTAATGCGTAATCTTTCATGGGTCATTTACTTTATCTTAACCTACGTCCCACACTGGCTCCTTATCTATCAATAACATCTCAGGCAGGAACCCTTACCTCCTCTCATTGAAGTCGTGTTTGCATAATGTTTTGGAATCGTAGCGTATCTACAGGACTTGAATAAGTGCAATGTTATCCCTTTCTCATTCTTATCACATTCCTCCTTTACCATTTCCATAGTTACTAGAACAAATAATTCTGACCTAATGCCACATCACACCATATTCCCCCCTTTAGGGGAGAACTAAGATTTAATGCTACGATGATGTATGTATAGATGTTTTACCCTCTCATCTTTGGCATCTTTTCACATCATCGATGATCCTTACTCGCCTCGCGATAATCCATCAGTACCAAGGATAACGAAATTCCTCACTCGAGAGGGTGAAAGTTAGTGTAACTGGCACATACAGTCCCTTAAGCTTAACTTTACTCACCTTGCTTGCTTTAGCTAAGCGTCTTCCTGAATGAACATTCTCTGAATTTCTCATGAATCTTCTTCTGTTGTCCACTCTATTATCGCCGGAATGAAATATGAAATTCTCATGATGATGACTATTATCCAATCACTCAGTCTCTAATTCATGTTTAGTTTATCTTGTTCACCAGCCCATACTGATTTCTATTGTTCTGGGGTCTAACGTTTCCTTCCGGTAGTCACGTTGTAGTTAGGAACTTATTTCTTGAAATGAGGATATGATTTTATAGACTATACTCTTTTGTTGTCTCAAGGCCTGTCACCTCTCATCTTTTCCTTCAATTGACTATAGACTCTGTAATACTGTCATCTTTTTGATCCACCGTTGTCATCCATGTATCATATCTTAGTCATAATGCTTCATTAACTCTTTTCTTATTTCCCCCTAACATTTATGTCTATCACTTTATTCTGAAAACTCGAACAAGACATTCTTTTGCTTTTAGCTCCCCTTGCTCCATCCAGTGGCTCTTGGGGTTTCTTAATGTTCTCATTCTACTAGGGACGTGAGCCACACTAAGGTAATATTTATCCCTTCCATGCTTTCCGTACCACATCTAATTATAATATTCTAGAGTGCACCATCTAGGTGCCTTACAAGGAGATCTATTAGCACCTTTGTAATATCTTTCAGAAATGCCAACAAACACAAACAATTCATTTACCATTTTGGGTTACTCTAACCCCAGCCGGATCCTAATATCCTGTCCTTTTCTTAAACTACACATGTTAGCCCCCAATAAGGTATAACTGAGATGGGTGTGGCCAATTCTACATAGGTCTGTTACTGTTAAAGGTAAGTCACAATGCTTATACTTTTCTACCGGAGTTGAAAATACCGGTAATCTTTATTAACTGGGTACCTCGTATCATTCTCATCTTGCTCCTTTTACTTGTTGAAGCTTGTATCTATCTTATGAACCTCTCATTGCCTTTCACCATAGAGGTGGATAGATATTCTTGCCTTAAGGCTCCTTATCAAGAAGCTTACACGAATGGTATACACATGTTCTGTTGAAGACCTCACATCTATCCATCATAGGAATAATGCAAACTCGAGTTTCTCTAACTCAACTCTTCCACAGCTATATCTCTACCAACTATATTTTTGGATATAGTTATCTTCGTACTATGAATAAGATAGAGTTTAGGAAATTCAGTTCTTACAACGGAGCCCTACCACACGATCTAGAATAAGAAGAAAGAGTGACAATCTTAAATGCCCTGTAGCCACCTGCTTATAAGTGTGATGCATTGACACACCCATAAATAAGACTCTACTAGATATGACTTATAGACTCCCTAGGGCAGAACTGCTCTAATACCACTTTTGACACACCCCGAACCTGGGGGCGAGACCGGCACTCGGTGCCTTGCCTATCCTCGCGTGCCAACTTGCGACTAAGTGACTCTGAACATATAATGTCATACTTTGGCCATGGGCCACATTCCAAGACAATTGCGAATACTGACTAAATATCAATAAAAAGCTGGGTCAACAAGGCCGTCATAACTACTACAACTGACAATTCAACAAAATGTACATAAAAGGCCTACAAGCCCAACATACTGCATTAACTGACATGATATGTCTACAAGCATCTACTGATGGATATACTGTTATCGGAACAAGGCTCCGACCTACTCATAACATATATATATATATATATATACACACACAAAAAACAAAGATGTACGTAAAGCTCTAGACCCGGCAACTCCGAAGGGTATGGAGCTTACCGATCAAGATGAACTTGGGCAACACCTAATAAAGAGGTCTACCCGTCTGTCTGTCTGAACCTACACGCATGAAATGCAACGCCCCCAGAAAAGGGACGTTAGTACAAACTAATGTACCGAGTATGTAACGCACTATACTGAAAGCTGAAACTGAACTGATAATATAATAACTGGAAGCAACTGGAACTCAATGATAATCTTAAGATATGCTTACCTCCTGATACTGACTCAACTCTCTCAATATAGTAAGTAAAATAGCTGTCCAGCCTTATAAGGCTCGGTATATATATAACTGCTCTGCCGTAGTAGGCTCGCTCATAGGCGCTTGGCCATACTAGGCTCTGTAGCTCGGCCAACTGGGCTCGCTCATAGGCGCTCGGCCACAGTAGGCTCGGTATATTAATTACCATCTGATCATATGTTGCCCAATAGGGGCCTGCCCATCGATTCTAGCTCGATGGTAATGAAAATACTATAATACTATATATATAGACTTTCCGCTCTCTTGACTGGAAAAAGGAAATACTCAATTGAATATGAAGTCCCGATAAGGAGAATATTCTAACTTACAAGACTAGGAAAATATACGTAAATTCTGGGACATGAATATTTTTCTTTATACCTCGTTATCAAACTTGTGTAATTACGAGTTCATGCAAAATGAAGGAAGAGCTTATCCTTAACATACCCGTAGTAGGGGAAAATCCGTATGATATTCTTGGAAGAGGTTGCACCGTACTCCTTTAGAATCGCAAAATCTCACGCTGCTTAAGATGGTATGAAATCTTTGTTGAATTGCTTTATCTGTGAATTGCTTGAATTGCTTGAAATTGCTTAGAATTGCATGAATTGTTTGAATTGCAAAATCTACCATACTTTAGAGAGTCTGCCATGAATTGCTTGAAAGATATGTATCTCTTAATTGCTAAAAGATATGTAGATCTTTGAATTTACAAGGCTTATGTTATGACTAAGGACTAAGCCGCATATTAATAAATTTTCCACCTATCCACTCAATTGTGAGATTCACCATTTGGACATGGCCTTGCTCCCACGTGACATCTTTGGTCTTTATCCAAAAGACGTTAATTAAGCACTAATTAATAATTAACTTTGTTAATTTCCCCATTAACAAATAATTAACCAACTACCCATATACTCAAGAATTATCCCAAATTACTTAAAATACTGCTCATGTTTAGCATACCTTGTACACCTCGCTATCATGGCCATGCGGTACCTTGTATGGTACTAGTCCATAAATACCGGGTATTTTAGCTCGGGCCATATTTTATCCCAACATGTCAAACTTTGACGAAATGCATTTTCTTCGATTTGCTTACCCTCTCACCTTCACCAATTTACTCATCACTTATTTAAAATAGCATAATGCTTTATCGTACGAAAATGCGGGATGTAACAATTTATGTGCATAGTTAGCCATATTCGTGTTGAAAACATTGAGTTTTAGCCTATAAGGTGAGTGCCCAGGTGGCGTTAAATATGGCTCATTAATTTGGATAAATAATTATGAGGTCTTCACGCCTCGCGTGTTGCTGTCAGTGTTGCGAAAAACAACTGAGATGAGATTTTGGTTAAGATGAGATTAATTGAGGATGCTGAAATTAATAAACAGCTATTATGCCAAACGATGTGGTTATGGACATACGTATAATGTGTGCATAGGCACGAGTTTCTATAGCCGGGTGAAACTAATACCATGCATTAATGTGATAATAAGGCCTTTTGAAAATGTTTGGAGTGTAAGGAATTTGGTTTTTAAGTGCATAAATGTGGATAAAAGAAATAATCTCAGCTGAGATATTATTGTTGAGCCATGTTAAGTTTGTGGTGACATAGGATCACTCGCGAGTATATGTGCAGTAAATACATTCAGTAAATTAAGTCCTCAGAAAGATTCTTGGCATGTTCGAGGACGAACCTATGTTTAAGAGGGGGAGAATGTAACGACTCGAGTTGTCATTTTAAGAATTTATACCCCGTTAAGTCACTAAAGGTGTCAAGTAGCTTCATAATATGTATTATCACCCACGGGTGTGGTCGATTTGATTTTCGGATGATTCGGAAGGTAGTTAAAAGAATAATTCTCATTTTGAAGCTTGAAATGAAAAGAATTGATCGGAGTTTGACTTTTGAGAAAACTACTCCGGAATGGAATTTTAATGATGTCAATAGCTTCGTATGGTGATTTCGGACTTAGGCGTGTGTTTGGAATTAGATTTGGAAGTCCGTAGGATAGTTCGACGCATTTTGGCAAAAGGTTGAAAATAGAAGATTTTTGGAAAGTTTGCCTGAAGGTTGAATTTTTGATAACGAGGTCGAATTTAAATTCCAGAAATTGGAATAGATCCATTACCTCATTTATGAATTGCGTGCAAAATTCGAAGTCATTCCGGAATGATTTGATACGTTTCGGCGTAAAATATAGAAGTTGGATGATTTGAAAACGCATAATTTGATTCGATGCACGATTCATAATTTCAGCGTTGTTTGACATGGTTTAAATACTTGATTGAGTTTGTATTATATTTTGGGACATGTTGGTATAAGTAGTTGAAGTCCCATGTGCCTTGGGTGGATTCCGGATGGTGAACCGATCAATTTGGACTTGAAGAAGAATGCTGGAAGTTTTGATTGCTGGTGCAAATGCTTCTGCGGAGTATTTGATCGCACAAGCTACCTCACAGAAGCAAGGTCTTGCAACGCATAAGGGACTTGAGCATAAGCTGATGAAGAAGGCCGCATAAGCGACAATTTCTGTGTAGAAACACCTAGCCATCGCAGAAGCAACCTTTACGCATAACCAAGCCATGGCGCCGCACCTGCGATTCTCCCATAAGCGGAAATGCTTCCGCAAATGCAAGGGTCGGCTGGGCAGTGCACTTTCGCAGAAGCGAGTTTTGGCTCGCAAAAGCGGCTCCGCAGATACGGCGACTCGTCCGCAGGTGCGAAACTGGGCAGAATGTTAAGGACCAAAAATTGTCCTTTTGCCATTTTTGATTGGGATTTTTGGAGCTAGGTTTTGGGCGATTCTGGAGGGATTTTTCACAAGCTTGGTTGGGGTAAGTGTTCTATATCCGAAAGTGATTATATTTCATGAATCTATTGTTATATTCATCATTTAATTCGTTTTTAATGGAGGAAATGGGGATTTTTGTAAAAACTTTTCAAAAAACAAAAATTCAAGATTTTGAGGACGATTTGTTATTGAAATTTGATAATATTGGTATGGTTGAACTCGTATCGGAATAGGTGTTCGAATTTCGTGAAGATTATGTCGGGTTCCGAGAGGCGGTTGCCTCGTTGACTTTTTGCTGACTTTTAAGAATAAAATTTTAAATCGACATTTTATTATTCGGAATTATTTCCGATGAATTTAATTGAAGTTATAAAATTAATTTGGATAGATTGGAGCGGTCCGGAGGTCAATTCAAGCAAGAAGGCAATTTGGGAAATATCGGCATAACTTCAAAAGGTAAGTATCTTGTCTAACATTAATGTAATGACTCGGTCGGTCGTTTTGAGTGTATTAGCCCCGATCCCCAATTTACTGCTTTCCGCATACCTTTTCTTCTTATGTGACTTGCCGGGAGATCTTGTTTTTGGTTTCGGAGTGTTTTTGGACACTTAGTCCCTAAAACGGAAGCTTAAGTCTCAGGATTTTTATCGTAGTCGGAACTGTGTGAAGACCACTCTAGAATGGAGTTCAGTTGGTTCTGTTAGCTCCTTTGTGTGATTTTGGATCTAGGAGCGTGTCCAGACTGTAAATTTGAGGTCTGTAGCTAATTTAGGCTTGAAATGGCGAAGTCGAAATTTTTGGAAGTTTGACCGGGTGGTTGACTTTTTGCAATCGGGGTCGGATTTTGATTCTGGAAGTTGTAGTAGGTCTGTAATATTGAATATGACTTTTGTGCAAAATTTGAGGTCAATCGGACGTGGTTTGGTATGATTCAACATCGTTTGTAGAATTTTGAAATTTCGCAGTTCATTAAGTTTGGATTGGAGGGTGATTTGTGTTTTTGTTGTTGTTTGACATGTTTTGAGGGCTAGACTAAGTTCGTATGTTTTTTTAGGACTTGTTGGTATATTTTGTTGAGGTCCCGGGGGCCTCGGGTGTGTTTCGGATGCTTAACAGTTTGAATTTGGACTTAGGCAAATGGATGAAGCCTTCTGATATCTGGTGGTTTTGCACCTGCGGTAGGGAGACCGCAAGTGCGTAATCGCACGTGCGGATGAAGGAGCGCAGAAGCGGGAGTTGAGGAGATGGCAGGAGTCGCAGGTGCGAGGGCATTTTCGTATTTGCGAGCCAGCAGATGCGCTCGAAGCTCCGTAGATGCGGAAACTGAGATGGAGGGGAATATCGCAGAAGCGGACCTTTGTCCGCAGGTGTGCATACGCAGGTACAACTAAGTGCTCGCAGATGCGGACCCAATCCCTTAAGTCATTTCCGCACCTTGAGGGAATTTTTGCAGGTGCGACAATGGGTCCGCAGATGTTTTGAGGTTTCTTCAAGAGGATTGTTGGGGTAAGTGATCCTAACTCAGATTGGACTATATTTCATGAACCTATTGCTATTGTGCATAATCTAATTAGGGATTTGAGTTGTAAATTTGGAAAACAATGGGAGAAACTTCATAGGCTAAAATTTCGAGTTTTGGAAGGTGATTTGAGGTTGCATTCGAGTAATTCTTGTATGGTTGGACTCGTGAGTGGATGGGTGTTCATATTTTGCGGCTTTGTCGGATTTCGAGACGTGGACTCGGGGGCCGGTTTGAGCCTATTTCGGATTTGGCTTATAATTTCATGTTTTTCTTGTGGAATTGATTCTTTTAGCCTATATTAATTATATCGTACTACTTGTGGCTAGATTTGGGGGTGTTTGGAGACTGATTTGAGGGGCAAAGGCATTTCAGAGTAGGGTTTTTGCGCGGTTTGAGGTAAGTAACCGTTTTAAATAAGGTCCTGAGGGTATGAAACCCTGGATATTTGTATGATGTTATTGTTTCGGAGGAGATGCACATGCTAGGTGACGGGCGTGTGGGCGTGCAACGTGGGGGATTGTGACTTAGTCCGTTCCGTGAGACTGTAAAGTCGAATAGCTTATTGTTAATTACATGTTCCCTCTGTCTTCTAGAAATTAAACTGCTATTCATGTTAGAAACCATGCTTAGGCCATATGATATCACTGTTGGGACCCGCAGCAGTCGGATGCCTGTTGAATTAACTGCTATTTGATGTCTTCAACTCAGCCACAGTTTTACTTGCGTGTCATATCTCTGTTTCCTCTTGTTTCCTTGTTTATACTTGTTATTCTCTCTTTTGGACTGAATTGTATGATTTCTAAGAGCCCGAGAGGCTGGAAAGGTTAGTGACAAGGATAGGACTTGAGTGCCTAGCTGTGAGCTATGTAGAGGTATATGGATCGGGTTGCTCGCCCCAACGAGCCTTATGGCTATTTATGGATTGTGGATGGTTGCATGCCACAACGAGCTTTGTGCCTACTTATATGATTGAGTCAGTCTGCACGCCACAACGATATAGCGCTTGGGCTGAAAGGAGCCCTCCGGAGTTTGCACACCCCCAGGTAGCGCAGGTACCTATTAAGTGTGAGTACCGAGGGATGAGAGCATAGTGATTGAGTTGTTGTGATGAGTTGAGTTACTGTTGCCCTAAGAGGCTGTACTTGTTTTCGTTTGTTGATGCACTTAGTTGCTATCTGTCATTGTTATGAAATTTCTAAAAGATTCTATATCCGAATTACCTAAAGTTGAACTGTAAAAAACTGATTTGACTCAAACTGCCGAATTTCAAAGCATGTCTATTCTTTGCTGAAATTACTAGAAATGAACTACATTTGTATAGCTCGTCACTACTTTCTCAGTTCCTTATTTGTTTATGTTACTTACTGAGTTTGTTATACTCATGCTACACCCTGCACTTCGTGTGCATATCCAAGCGTTCCCGGTCATAGTGGGTATTGATATTTGAGCAGTTGATTCCGGAGACTATCGAGGTAGCTGCATGGTGTTCGCAGGCCTTGGCTCTCCTTCCTTATCTTATTCATATTTCAATTCTTATTCCTTGGCTATCTATGTTGTATTAGACTGCTCATGTTGTAGATGCTCATGTACTCATTGACACCCCGATGTCGGGCTATTTTTCCGCACTTATGCTTTTGGTTTTGCCCCATTTTTATGAAAAACTCCGGTTATTCTTTAATGTCTTAATTTATTTCTATTAAATGTTGAAAGTGTTTTGGAAATGTTGGCTTGCCTAGTATCACAATAGGCGCCATCACGATAGGTTAGGTTTTGGGTTGCGACACTTGAGTGGGGGAATTACCCCTTAGGCATCGAGTCTTATGTGCCATATGTGAAATGTGAAAAGCCGTGTACGTGAGGTGATGAGCACGTACTCGGGCTTATATGCACAAAAGAATATTGGGTTAAAGTCTTAGGCATTATTGTATAGTAAATGGGATAATTGTTGGCATTTATTAAATTCTCTATTTGCCATGCCTCAATCCTTGTTTGTCGAATTTATTTATATATGATAATTTGATGTGATTGTTACTTGAATATTTATGTGAATTCCGTCAGTTTGTTGATTTGATATTTTCTGGAAATAATTATATTATGGATTTTTTATCAGCAAATAATTAATGAAATAATTTTAAACTAAGGCCTTCATATAATTATCAAGAATTTGGATTAATGAAGGCGTTGCCCTATACTGAGTATTTTCCATTTATGTTGATTGTTTTGAGGTTTTATATGCGTTGTGTGGAGCCTTGGGCTATTTTTGATAAATTTATTGATTTTACTATATCATTGGAGTTGGTTGTGGTCATTGGGCAAATTGTGATAGGAATTGATTGTGTTGTGTTGTCGTGATAATATTCCGTGTAAATTGTTGTGTGATTTGAGTTATTATTATGAGGATATAAGGGTGGCATTTCATTGTGGTTAAGTGTGTTGGGATATTGTCTGAGCGGAGTGATAAGGGTGGCTATAATACAGAGCGATAAGGGTGGCTATTATAC
>AWOL01S0038012.1:2715-12854 GCA_000715115.1 Nicotiana otophora | reverse complement strand
AGAGCGATAAGGGTGGCTATTATACGGAGCGATATGGGTGGCTATATGAGCGATAAGGGTGGCTATTGATATTGTCAGGGCGGAGGGATAAGGAAGGCTATTATAGGAGTGATAATGTTGGCTATATAAGAGATAAGGGTGGCTATTGTAGGGGATGATATGTGATGATGTGGAGTTATTGTGTTGGTAACTTTTATGTGATAATGTTGGGTTATTGCGTTGGTAATTTTCATGTGATGCTGTGATTTTCCTTGTGTTTATTTTTATATCTTGTGCAATTTATCTTGTTGTTTCGGTAAACTTGATAATAGTCTGATCTATGTTGAAATTGGGAGCCTGCGGCTATTGCCAGGCATATTATGAAATGAAATGTGGGCACGAGGTGCCGTGAGTAAATAATGATGATATTGGAACGTGAATTGTCCGTGACGTTGTCATATGAAATCTGGCACGAGGTGTCCGGAGTAAATGACGATGATATTGGCACGTGTGTTGTCTGTGCGGTTATGATAGAGAAATTGGCACGAGGTAACATGGAAATATGAAAGTGGACTGAGACTTGTATTTTTTGATTATGAAATGAAGTGTCACATGGTGACTTTTATTTGAAAGATATTTATTTGAAAAAATTATATTTGAAATATATTTATTTGAAAGGAGTATATTCGGAATATATTTATTGGACAGTATTATATCCTAAAGATTATTACTTGAAAAGCATAGAGGCAGAAGCTTTATATCTGGAGGACTTGATTAATTGGTTGTACTTGTATTCATTTTTTGATGAGCAATATTTATGGTGTTCTTGTTGCCCTGCTGTGTATATCACTGGTTTATTATTGTTACCATCATTGTTTTTTATTTTCTATTATTTTTGTATACTTTATTGCACAGGTTATTAGACTAGTGAGTGTCTTGATTGTACCTCGTCACTACTCCACTAAGGTCAGTCTTGATACTTACTAGGTACCGACTATGGTATACTCATACTATACTTCTGTACAATTTTGTGCAGAGCCAGGTGTTGGAGATATCGAACACGGACAGAGTTAGAGTGTGATCGCAAGGATTCAAGGTAGAGCTGCTTCGTCGTCGCAGTCCCTTGGAGTCTTTCATTTTTATTGTACTGTTAATTATTAATCAAACAGCATTGAGTATTCGATCCTTGAGATCATTTCATATATTTAGTTAAAGTTCGTGACTCAGTATTACCAGTCTTGGAAGGTTGTTTATAAATTATTTCCGCTATTAGTTTCTATTAAAAATGGCTTGAATTGTAATTATAATCGGCTTACATAGTCTTATAGACTAAATGACATCACGACGCCTATGGTGGGATTTTGGGTTGTGACATTATAAGTTTCTACCTTCTTATCGTTTGCTTCGATCTTCTTTTCCCCCGAATCAACTCCTTTTATTAGTTCTTTGAGAATCTTTATGATTGCAGGATCGGCCCCCGATTCATTCCCGTTCGATTTCCTTGCCACCGAATCGACCCTATGAACAACTTCCTGGGATGGCTCGGGCTCGATCCTGCTTGGTGCATGATTCTGGTTTTGGAGCTAGGCTCTCGCAGCTTGTTGAGCATGCAATATCTCGAAGATCACCCGAAGGCTGATTTCGCCCTCTTCACCGCCTTGTACGCTCTGAGTGGCTGATCGAACATCCCTACGGACGCTACTCCTGGGATCGATGGCCAAATTTGCATTAACGGCTACATGCGAGCTAATGTAGATTTGATCTATAGCTAGAACTCCATCGAGGCCAACTGGAGGTACGTCTTTCCCTAGTGCTATGTTGTCATTTTCGTCATAGTGGCCGAAGTTATTATCCACATGTACGGGTGTTGCCTTAGAGTTCGACATTTTGATCCTGGAATCAAAGATACTCACAAGAACAAGTAAACACTAGTGTGTGTTATGAAAGTTAGTACTAGGCAATCACTATTATCCTTATCCCCACGGTGGGCGCTACAATTGAACTTATACGCGATTTTAAGGATACGTGATATAACTTGGAACTAATTAAGAGAATATATTAATATTGAATTTGACGATAAAAGAAATAAATGTTGTAACGACCCGACTGGTAATTTTGCTTTCTAGGACCCCATTACTCTAAATAAGACTCCATGTTTGTTCTTTTACTGTTTTATGACTTGCGGGGATGGTTAATTTGAGATTTGGCAAGGTTCGAGTTGAAATTGGAATAATTGGTTCCTTAAGTTGGCCTAAAAGGCTATGTTTGACTTCGGTCAACTTATTGAATAAACGACCTCAGGATTGGGATTTAACAGTTCCAATAGGTTCGTATGATGATTTTGGACTTGGGCGTATGCTCGGTTCGGGTTTTGGATGACCCTGGAGCGTTTCGACGCCGAATATCAAAAGTTGGTTCTTGAAGAATTTTGAAGTTCTTTAAATTTGTCTTGGAGCGGGTTTGTTATCGAGGTCCTAACGGAATTCCGAGAAAGGGAATAGTTCCGTAATGTCATTTAAGACATGCACGCAAAATTTAGTGTCAATCCGAGTAATCTAAGTACATTTCGACACATTTTGAGTGAATAGAGGAACTCGAAGTTCATAAGTTTGATTCAAATGGGTTTGGGGTGTGATTCTTAGTTTTAATGTTGTTTCGGGCATTCCGAGAGTTTGAGCGAGTCTGTTTTATGATTCTAAACTTGTTGGTATGTTCGGGCGGCGCTCCGGGGGCCCCGAGTGTCAATCGAACGAAGCTCAGACCAAGTTGGGAGCTTCGAGCAACGGCTGAAGCTCCCAGATCTGTCATAATCGCACCTGCGCTTGGCCAGTCGCAGGTGCAGGCTTGCAGGTGCGAGCCATGAGCCGCAGAAGCGAGAAATGGAGGGCAGCCCAGAATCCGCAGATGCGGAAGATTGGGCGCACCTGCGTAAGCGCAGGTGTAAGAGCCATGGTCGCAGGTGCGGCTAGGATCGCAGAAGCGGCCCTCCTTGTCAACAGATGTGTAGCCTAGCCAGGTGAGGGAAAGGCGCACCTACGAGGCATTGTCTGCAGATGCGGCCCAAAGAACTGTAGGTGCGGAAGTCGCTGGGTAGTGAGGGTTCATTTAATACGGGAATTAGGCCATTTTATCACATTTTCTTCCACTCTTGGGCGATTTGAGAGCTTTTAAGGAGGGGATTTCGTCCTAGCTTTGTGAGGTAAGTAATTGCTACTTAATGTGATTTTAATACATAGATTATGGGTAGATTGTAATATAAACATTAGTATAAATCATGTGGTTAGATGAAAAAACTAGGGTTTAATAAAAATGGGATTTTACCAAGAAAATGGTTATGGGACTTAGTGTAAATCATATATTTAAGTTCCTAAGGTTATGGGTAATAACTTTATTCGAATATTTTTGGAATCCAGGCATGTGGGCCCGGGGGTGAATTTTTGTAATCTTATTTTTAGGGTTGGGTAACCTCTTTAATAGTTGGAATATGAATTTTTGAGCATGTATTGATTAGTTTATATATTATTTG
Organism: Nicotiana otophora; assembly: GCA_000715115.1. NCBI lineage: Eukaryota > Viridiplantae > Streptophyta > Magnoliopsida > Solanales > Solanaceae > Nicotiana > Nicotiana otophora. The sequence goes on along the minus strand of AWOL01S0038012.1, from coordinate 9,349 downwards.
ATTAGTTTGGGATTGATTCGGCACCGACTTGAGGGTGTGAGCGCATTTTTGAACCGGTAAGTAGGCTTGAGGCGAGGTAAGTCTCTTTTCTAACCTTGTAAGAGGGAGGAAATTAACCACATAGGTGAATGGAATTAAGAATGTGCTTCTATTTGTGGGGGCTACGTACGCACGAGGTGACGAGAGTCCGTACGTAGTTACTAATTATGCTATTGTTCGGGTAGTCTAGGACCCATATCATGCTATGCTTATAAATGCTTGTACCCTATTAGATAATGTAAATGCTTAAATCACATTAAAACTTGAAAAGAGAAGTTGTAAAAGGTTAAACTTCATTTCTTGACCGTTAATGAGAATTTGGTATTCTGTTGAATAATTTCCCCTTAATAAATCTGAAATTCATTGTTGTAAATGTGTTTTCTCGTTTTTGGACCGGGTCGAACACCTCGGTTGCAGATAGATGCATCTATTGTTCGTGTCGTTCGACCCTCGGTAGTGCAGAGTTTAAATATTATGTTGGATCGGGCCATACGACCTCGGCATAATTTGGGCATGATAATTCTTTGGAACCAATTTGTAATTGATATTGTTTCTTTGGATCGAGATATAAATTGTTAAGTGACGAAAAGAATAAATTTGGGACTTAATATTACTGAAGGGATTATTTACTGTTTCCTGTTATTGGTTTCTGTATTCTTCATGTAATCCATGATTAATTAATATTTTGACATATTATTGCTAGCCCATAATAAGTGTCAAAGTCGACCCATCATCACTACTTCTTTGAGGTTAGGCTGGATACTTACTAGGTACATGTTGGTTATGTACTAACGCTACACTTCTGCACTTGATGTGCAGGGTTTGAGGCAGGTGCACCTGGTTATCTGTCCGGCACGCGTACTTGATCCTGGTTCGAGAGTTCACAGTGAGCTGCCCTTTCGAGTCATTCAGCAGCAGGCCGGAGTCTCTCTTTCATTTTGTTTCTGTCTATTGCATTTCAGACAGTAGAGTAGACATCTTTTGTATATTGTACTAGTTGCCCACATACTTGTGACAATAGATCTTGGCACACATTAGTAGACTTGTGATTTTGGTTTCATTCCTATGGTTATAAATACTTCTAGCTACTTTCTTTTATTAACTTAAATATGTTTCTTATTAAATCTTTTACATTAAGAAAATATTGCTACATGGGAAACTAGTTAAAAGTGGGAAATTATCAGATTGATCACTGTCGGCTTATGCAGCAACGGTGCTGGATGCCATCATGGCCTGATACGGAATTGGGTCGTGACAACATCGCAGCTTGCAACATTTGTTCAAGCAAAGGGATCTCAATTTGAGACAACATAGATAGCTTGAGTTACTGAAGGATTATGACATCACCATTATTTATCATCCGAGAAAGGCGAATGTAGTCGCACTGCTTTGAGCAGGAAGGCAGAGAGTATGGGTACCTTGGCATAAATTTCAGCAGAGGAGAGTCCACTAGCCTTAGATATTCAGTCCTTGGCTAACAGACTTGTGAGGTTGGATATTTTAGAGCCCAGCCAAATTCTTGCTTGCGTCATTGCCCAATCCTCACTCTTGGATCAGATCAAGCCTCGGCAGTTTGATGATCCGCACTTATTGGTTCTCAGAGAGAAGATAGTACAGGGTAGTGCCAAGAAGGTTTCTATTGGCGAGGATGGTGTTCTGCAACTCCAGGGTTGTCTATGTGTTCCTAATGTTGATGGCCTGAGGAAGAGGATCCTAGAGGAGGCGCATAGTTCTCGATATTCCATTCACCTAGGTGCTACGAAGATGTACCATGACCTGAAGTAGCATCATTTGTGGCGGCAGATGAACAAGGACATAGTTGAGTATGTCCCTAGATGCCTAAATCGGTAACAGGTTAAGAATAAGCACCAGAGGCTAGGAGGCCTACTCCAGCAAATGACCATACCTGAGTGGAAGTGGGAGTGCATCACTATGGACTTCATAGTTGGGTTGTCGCGGACTTTGCAGAAGTTTGATGGAGTTTTGGTCATTGTAGATAGATTGGCCAAGTCGGCACACTTTATTCCTGTGATGACTACATATACTTCAGAGAGATTGGCCCATATTTATATCCAGGAGATAGTTTGGCTGCATGGTGTGCCCGTTTCCATCATTTAAGATAGAGGTCCCCAGTTTACTTCATATTTCTGGACAGCGGTACAGAGTGAGATGGGGACCCGCGTAGGGTTAAGCACAACATTTCATTCGTAGACCGACGGTCAGTCAGAGCGGATAGTTCAGATATTGGAGGACATGCTCAGAGCATGTGTGATTGACTTTGGATGGCAGTGGGATCGATTCTTGCCTTTGGCCAGTTTGCTTACAATAACAGTTACCAGTCCAACATCGAGATGGCTTCGTTCGAGGCTTTATATGGTCGGCGATGTGGTTCTCCCATTGGGTGGTTTGAGCCAGGCGAGGCTAGGTTGTATGGTACTTATTTGGTGAAGGATGCCTTGGAAAAGGTTTGGTACCGATGAAGGGGATCATGAGGTTTGGGAAGAAGGGCAAGTTGAGCCCAAGGTTTATAATCCCATTTGAGGTGTTGAGGTGAGTTGGGGAGGTTGCTTATGAGCTTGCTTTGCCTCCCATTCTATCAGGAGTTTATCTAGTTTTCCACATGTCTATGCTCCAGAGGTATCATCCCGACTTGTCACATGTGTTAGACTTCAGCACGATTTAGTTAGATGAGAGTCTGGGTTATGAAGAGGAGCCAGTTGCCATTGTTGATATGCAGGATCCCCAGTTGAGATCCAAGAGGATTTCCACGGTAAAGGTCCAGTGGAGGGGCCAAACAGTCGATNAGTCGCAATGCTTTGTGCAGCAAGGCAGAGAGTATGTGTACCTTGGCATAAACTTTAGCAGAGGAGAGTCCACTAGCCTTGCGTCATTGCCCAATCCTCACTCTTGGATCAGATCAAGCCTCGACAGTTTGATGATCTGCACTTATTGGTTCTCAGAGAGAAGATAGTACAGGGTAGTGCCAAGAAGGTTTCTATTGGCGAGGATGGTGTTCTGCAACTCCAGGGTTGTCTATGTGTTCCTAATGTTGATGGCCTGAGGANGAGAATGTAATGACCCGACCGGTCGTTTTGCTTTCTAGGACCCCGTTCCCCTAAATAAGACTCCTCGTATATGCTTTTAATATTTTATAACTTGCGGGGATGGTTAGTTTGAGATTTGGGAGGGTTCAGGTTGAAATCGGAACAATTGGTTCCTTAAGTTGGCCTAAATGGCTAAGTTTGACTTCGGTCAACATATTGCATAAACGACCTCGGGATCGGGATTTGACGATTCCAATAGGTTCGTATGATGATTCACACTTGGGCGTATGCTTGGTTCGGGTTTTGGATGACCCGGGTGCGTTTCGGCGCATAATATCAAAAGTTGGTTCTTGAAGAATTTTGAATTTTTTTAATTTTGGCTTGGAGCGGTTTTTGGTGTTATCGAGGTCCAAATGGAATTTCGAGATCGGGAATAGTTTCATAATGTTATTTAAGAGTTGCACGCAAAATTTGGTGTCAATCCGAGTAGTCTAAGTAAGTTTCAGCGCATTTTGAGTGAATAGAGGAACTTGAAGTTCATAAGTTTGGTTCAATAGGTTTTGGGGTGCGATTCTTAGTTTTAATGTTTTTTTGGGCGTTCCGAGAGTTTGAGTGAGTCCGTCTTATGATTCGAAACTTGTTGGTATATTGGGGTAGGGCCCCGGGGGCCCCGAGTGTCAATCGGACGAGGCTCGGACCAAGTTGGGATCTTGGAGCAATAGCTGAAGCTCCCAAATCTATCATAATCGCAACTGCACTTGGCCAGTCGCAGGTGCGAGCCACGAGCTGCAGAAGCGAGAAATGGAGGGCAGCCCAGAATCCGCAGATGCGGAGGATTGGGCGCATCTGCGTGAGCCCAGGTGCGAGAGCCATGGTAGCAGGTGCAGCTAGGCTCGCAGAAGCGGCCCTCCTTGTCCGCATATGCGGAGCCTTGCCAGGTGAGGGAAAGGCGCACTTGGGAGGCATTTGGCGCAGGTGCGGGACCGCAGATGTGGCCCAAATCACCGCAGGTGCAAAATTCGCTAGACAGTGAGGGTTCATTTAATACGAGACTTAGGCCATTTTTATCTCTTTTTCTTCCACTCTTGGGAGATTTGAGAGCTTTTAAGGAGGGGATTTCGACCTAGCTTTGTGAGGTAAGTAATTTCTACTTAATGTGTGTTTAATACATAGATTATGGGTAGATGGTAACATGAAAATCGGTAGAAATCATGGGTTTAGATGAAAAACCAAGGGTTTAATAAAAATGGATTTTTACCACGAAAATGGTTATGGGACTTAGTGAAAATTATATATTTATGTTCCTAAGGTTATGGGCAACAACTTTCTTCAAACATTTCCGGAATCCGGGCACGTGGGCCCGGGGGTGAATTTTTAGAATCTTGTTTTTAGTGTTGGGTAACCTCTTTAATAGTTGGAATACAAATTTTTGAGCATGTATTGATTAGTTTATATACTATTTGATTAGTTTGGGATTAATTCGGCACCGACTTGAGGGTGTGAGCACATTCTTGAATCGGGAAGTAGGCTTAAGGCAATGTAAGTCTCTTTTATAACCTCGTAAGAGGGAACTAACCCCATAGGTGAATGTAATTAAGAATGTGCTTCTATTTGTGGGGGCTACGTATGTACGAGGTGACGAGAGTCTATACATAGCTACTAATTATGCTATTGTCCGGTAGTCTAGGACCCAAATCATGCTATGCTTATAAATGCTTGTACCCTATTTGATAATTTAAGTGCTTAAATCACATTGAAAATTGATAAAGGAAGTTGTAAAAAGTTAACTTCATTTTCTTGACCGTTAATGAGAACTTGGTATTCTCTTGAATAATTTCCCCTTAATAAATCTGAAATTGGTTGTCGTAAATGTATTTTCTCTTTTGTGGTGCGGGCCGAACACCTCGGTGGAAGATAAATGCATCTATGGTTCGTGCCGATCGACCCTCGGCAGTGCACATTTTAAAGATTATGTTGGATCGGGCCGTACGACCTCGGCATAACTTGCGCATGATATATCTTTGGAACCAATTTGTAATTGATATTGCTTCTCTGGCTCGAGATATAAATTGTTAAATGACGAAAAGAATAAATGTAGGACATAAGATTAGTGAAGGGATTATTTACTGTTTCCTGTTGTTGGGTTTCTGTATTCTTCATGTAATCCATGCTTAATTAATATTTGGACATATTATTGTTAGCCCATAGTAAGTGTCAAAGTCGACCCCTCATCACTACTTCTTCGAGGTTAGGCTGGATACTTATTGGGTACATGTTGGTTATGCACTAACGCTACACTTCTGCACTTGATGTGCAGGGTCTAAGGCAGGTGCACCTGGTTATCTGTCTGGCGCGCGTACTTGATCCTAGTTCAAAAGTTCATAGTGAGCTGCCCTTCCGAGTCATTCAGCGGCAGGCCGGAGTCTGTCTTTCATTTTGTTTATGTCTATTCTATTTCAGACAATAGAGTAGACATCTTTTGTATATTGTACTAGTTGCCCACATACTTGTGACACTAGATCTTGGCAAACATTAGTAGAGTTGTGATTTTTGTTTTGTTCCTATGGTTATAAATACTTCTAGTTACTTTCATTTATTCACTTAAATTTGTTTCTCATTAAATCTTTTAAATTAAGGAAAAATTGCTACATGGGAAACTCGTTAAAAGTGGGAAATCAGAAATTTGATCACTGTCCGCTTGTCCAACAACGGTGCTGGGCGCCATCACGGCCTGATACGGAATATGGTTGTGACAAATGCAAACCAAACGAATCGAATAGACTTGGCCCTCGAATTCGATCACCCTTGAATCAGGAGAAGTTTCAACTTGATATAAGAACCAAGCAACAAGATAATGAAAGCTACAATTTGATCTTTCATTTCAATTTGCTGGAAATATTATCTTAGCTACTCGTTTACTATACAAGATTTATTTTGCGATTTTCATGTCTTTTCGATATTTTTACGTCAGAATTATATGGAAATGTTTCACGAATAATTATTTAAATGATAAAAGCAATAATTAATACTGTAAAATTCTAGACTGGTTTATGGCTGTCTAATGCTTCAAAATCTACAACTACCAATTCTGTGTATAATTGAATAGATAAATGGGATATTTTCATGGAACTCTAAATGTCAAAAAGTTGATTGTAGTTCTCTATTATCAATTTTATATATATATATAAAAAAAAAATTGCATATTGAATTCTTATTTTGTGTCGTTATTTATTTACTTATATTTTGTTAGGGGAATAAGCTTGGATAATTGGGAATGGGAAGGTAAGGCCTTTGTTTATTTCCTTTTGGTTTCCTACTCAGGGTGTCTTTGGTACGATGGAAATTATTTTCCGGAAAATATTTTTCAATTTTCCCATGTTTTGTTGGCCTAAATATTTTGGAAAATATTTTCCTCAGAAACGCAATTTCCTCCAATTAGAGAAAAATGTTTTACCTATCAAGAGAAGAGAAAATATTTTCCAAAAGTCCTTCTCCACCTTCCCCATCCTATTCCCATTTCCCACCAACCCACCCCTACACCCCACCCTCAC